>JANHGC010001804.1:2300-18338 GCA_027560395.1 Boaedon fuliginosus
GGATTCGATCTGACAACCTGCTGAACAAGTCAGCAGAGACTGCAGTGCTGCCTTTAACCACTGCGCCACCGAGGCTCAAATTATAAAGTCATTGTTAAGGCACAGGTGCCAAAGTTTGAGTTATGAAATGATAAGGTAACTATTTTCAATGCTTTGTGGCCAAGCAAGAGGAGCAGGTGACAGTCCAGTTACTTGACAAAATGATTATCCTAAATAATCTTTTCAATTTTTTTCTTTTTTCTTTCCACCCTTACTTTCTAGGGCTGGTTTGCCGGTAGGAATCTTGCCATCTCCCAGGTGACCACGAAATATGTTCTGTGGGTGGATGACGACTTCATTTTCACAACCCGCACCAAAGTGGAAAAACTTGTAGATATCCTTGAGAAAACTTCTCTAGATTTGGTGAGCTCCTATGGTCCTGTGGTTGCTTTTGCTGGCTCTGGATAATTTGTTTCAACATGCTGGCTAGGTCCACCCATCATCAGATTCCCAGTGCTGAAAAACAGTGGCCTACAGTGGTTGTAGGTGGTGTTGTGGAATGAGGGGGATGCTTTGAGGAGCAGGTGTAAAGTTCTCAACAGATGTGGCAGATCTCCTAATTGGTACAGGAAATGTGAAGGCAGACTTAATCTGTGGCTGTGAGCTGAACATCTTTGTATCCTATTATATGAAGTGTATCAATTTTGAGTTGATAAAGAGACTAAAAAGAGAGGCTCACTCCCTTCTAAATACGCAAACGTCTATCGCACAATGGTTATTTTTGGATGTAGCGTTGTTTAAATCTCCAGTTCCTGATTGTGGCTTAATTTGTTCAAAGCCTGTTACAGCCATCTACTCCAGCAGACTTTAGTGGCTTACAAAATCTAAATTAAAATAACAAAAAACATAACGAGGTCAGAAGACCTCATCCCTGTCCTGTTTGTCTCTTGGTTCTGGTTTCAGTACAGTTTTGAAACCATAGCCTGCATAGTTTTGACATTTTAATTATTTTTGACTTATTTTATAGCTTCTAAGCCACCCAGAGACACCTTAAAGAGGACATGGGCAGCATACACATTTAACAGATAAATAAAAGCGGGGGGAAAGGGGTATTAAAACAAAATTAAAAGGGTAAGAGTAATGAAATAACCATCCCCACTAAGAAATTAGTTTTTTTCCCCTGCAGACAAAATCTCCTTCACATGCACTTACAAGCGCATACCATCCATCCTCAACGTTATGGTTTGTTTTCCGCAGGTGGGTGGAGCCGTACGGGAGATAACGGGCTTCACCACCACGTACCGCCAACAGATCAGCGTGCAGCCTGGTAGTGAGAAGGGGGATTGCCTGCGAATCCGCCAGGGCTATCACCACGCCATTGAAGGTTTCCCCGATTGTGTAGTCACTGATGGCGTAGCCAATTTCTTCTTGGCACGTACAGAGAAGGTGCTGCAAGTTGGCTTTGACCCACGCCTCAACCGTGTTGGCCACCTTGGTGAGTGATGCTGCCAACATGGGAGACCCTCAGCTTCACGGTGCTTTACAGCCCTCTCTTAAGGGTTTACAGAGTCAGCCTATTGCCCTCAACAATTTGGGTCCTCATTTTACCCACTTTGGAAGAATGGAAGGCTAAGTCAACCTTGAGTAGCTTTTCTTTCCTATATAGAAGATAATACAGGTAGTCCTCGACTTAAAACAGTTTGTTTAGTGACCATTCAGAGTTACAAGGGCACTGAAAATAGTGACCTATGACCATTTTTCACAGTTACAAAACCTTTCCAGCATCCCCTGGGTCACGTGATCAAAATTCAGAAGCATGGCAACTGGTTCATCCTTATGATCATTGCTGTGTCCCAAGGTCAGGGGGTCCCCTTTTGCGACCTTCTGACAGGCAAAGTCAACGGGGAAGCCAGATTCACTGATCAACCAGGTTACTAACTTATCAACTGCAGTGATTCATTTAACAACTAAAGGAAGAAAGGTCGTAAAATGGGGCAAAATGCGCTTAACCAATATCTCAATTACCAACAGAAATTTTGACCTCAATTGTGGTCGTAAGTCAAAGACTACCTGTTGTGGGTCCGCAGCATGCTGCTGAGCTGGCAGATGATTCTGACTCCGAGGGAGATGTGGAGTTAGAATCGAAGGGAAGGGAGACGTTGGCTGTTGACACTATGCCAGATGCTGGCCCCTCCACGAGTTATCAGGAGCCGATAGCTTTTAATAGCAGTGGGGAGGAGGCCTTGAGTGATGCAAGAACTCGGAGGCTGCTCAGAAGACAGCAGCTACGTAGGAAGGAAAGAGGTCGAGCTACAGCTGACCGGTAATTGACCACACCCTATAGGCATTAAAAGGGGTGTGGTTGGGAACAACTCCCTGCAGAGAGCAACTGAGGAGTTTGGGGAGAGTCTAGTATCGTGTTGGTTGTGGTTTATTCTGGGTGGTAGTCTTACGGTTCAAGTGTTCAGCTCTGCATCCTAGTTCTCTGTAAAAAGACTGCACTGGGAGTTTTGGACTGTGACTTAATTACCGGGAGTATTTATTTTTCTTCTAATCACTTGGCATTTTGCCTGAAGTACTGTGAAGTTAAAATATTTCTCTGTTTCTAAGCAGAATGGACTTTTGGGGGCTTTGCACAATAAAAGACGCTGTGTTTTTATGAGCTGGTGTTTCGGGCATGGGACACAACGCCACCTGTAAGAGAATCCAAATCACACAAACAATCAAAAGAGGGAACTTGGGTTTCCTTTGATGTTGTGGTCCAGTGTTTCTCAACCTCAGCAACTTTTAAGATGTGTGGACTTCAACTCAGTGTTGCCTGGAGAATTCTAGGAATTCCACACAATTTAAAGTAGTTGAGATTGAGAAACGTAATCTTAACAAATGCTTGAGTCCCAACGGGATCTGTAGTAACTTCTTATTTATTTCATTCAAAATGTTAATCAAGTCAACAGGAAGGTACAAAAAAGCAGGCACAGAAGGATTGTCTGTTGAAGAGTCATAGACTTATGCTAATTTTTGTCCTTCATTCTGGGTTTTTCTAACTGCAGAGTTCTTCGTTGATGGCCTGGGTATTCTGCATGTTGGTTCCTGCTCGAATGTGGTGGTAGACCATGCCTCTAAGCTCAAGCTACCGTGGCTAAAATCAGCGAAAGAGAAGCAATATGCCAGTTTCCGCTATCCCAACAATCCCAACTCAACGGGCGCCAAACTATCCCTTTACTACTTCAAGAACCATTTCAAATGTATGACGGGCAATTAGTCTTCAGTGAGAGGGTACTGAGCCCCACCCTTGACAACTGACTAAGTCCTCAGGTAACTGGAGTCTCAGACAGCCTGCTCTGGCATTTAGCCACAGCTCTAGGCAAACAAGCTTGCCCTGTCCAACAGCCAAACGCCCAGAACTCAGGGAGGCTTCTCCATTCTCAGGCCTGAAGAGCAATTTGAGAAATGAACTTCATGCTGCTTAAAAAAACAACAACTCTATGGTAACAGAGTTCATTGGACAAGCCATCTTCCAGACCTTGTTGATGAAAGGGGGGATGTTTTCTGCTTGTCATTTTGTCCTATTTTGCATCTGAACTGAACCATATTCCACGGGGAGTGATTCTGGAAGAGGCTGCCCCATGAAGCCTGGGTCTTTATCCTTTTCCTGGTTGAGAGCAGCCATCTGCCTCTGTTACACCAAGCTCCCCTTCTAACTTTGGACTTGCTGTACGTCACATCAAAAACTTGCAAACTCTGGCAATATCCCAGCATCCTTTATCTTCCTTTAAACTAAACTGCAGAAGGGGACGGGATCGGAGGTGGATAAACCTGAACCCGGGGGCTTTCTCCAGCGTCACAATTTTTATGTCGAGGTTTTGAAGTTGAGCCCCTCTGTGCCCAGCTCCCTCCAGCTGACTCGTTCCGGGATATTTTGAAGGGCCAAACACTAACGATGGAAAGCCACCACCAGGGGGAAGCCTTGATGTGTGCATTGCAACAGAGCAGCCTTGAAAGGCCACCGAACTCCTCTGCGCCCTCCAGATTCGAGGCGCTCCCCAGTTTACCACAAAAATGGCCAGATGTGCATGGACATTGGAGGAGGAGGAGGAGGAGGAGGCCGCTTATTTTTTATGGGGATTTTTTTATATATGCAGTGAAATAGAAAGACTGTCCATGACAAATTGTCAATTTTTTTTTTTTTTACTTTAGTCAGAATCGATTTCCAAAGCTTCTTCTCATTCCTTAAAGTTCTCCATCCCAGGTCTCTGGCTTTTTAATTCCAACTGTGGAACCTTCTGCACCACTGCTTTTCCTAAAACTATTGTTTATTAGGGAGGTTTTTTTTTAAAACACCACCACCACCACAAATCGGGGCTGGGAAAAGGTCCTACACTACAGTTCCATTGCATGGGGGCTGGTTCTTACCAACGTAACATAACCCAAGAAGCTGTAACCACTCAGGCACCATTCTTCCCTCTGCCCACGTGTCTCTTCTTCCTGGCAACTGGGCTGTCGATTTCATTGAGGTAAAGGACCAGGCCAACGGGTTATGGTACGGGTGCACAGAGTGACAAAAATCAGGGGTATGCTAGATTTCAAAATCTCTGTAGCACAAGTGGTGTAGGAATTCATACAGACTGCTTCACAAAGTTGTTTCTTGCTGCAAAAGGATAAGCTCTTCTTTTCTCCTGAGTTGCTAGATGAAAAATTTTGAAGTATTTGTGTAGGATACGGTTGTTGGACATAAGATATGGATTGGGTATAGCTTAGAAGCCATAAGTACAGCAGCAGTCGTGTCCGTGCTCATGGAAATAAGCTGTACTAAGTACAATAAGACTTTTAAGTACTATTTTATTTGGAATTAAATCCTGCTCCCACGACCAGAACAAGGCAGTAATAAATTAAATACACTTAAATGCTTACAAAAAATGACATTGGATTTTTACACCCCGCCCCCCCAAAGTAAGTAGGAAAGAATTTCCATGTGATAAGGAAATGGTTACTCCCCTCCTGAAATGCTAATTTTGATAAAAAGTTCAAAAGCTTGTTCATTTATTTACATATTTATTGTTCAAGGATGGATAAATAATCAGCATGCAACTCTGAGCTGGTGCAGTTCAAGAAAACCTTAGCTACAGTATTGGATGCTGCTGAAGGTGTAAAATGGGTCCGGTCCCAGTCATGAGTAAGGTGGAGGTTTGCAATCTCCAGTTGCAAACACTAATCAATGACCTACCCAAGGTGTGGTGTGTCTCAGTTCTGAGCATTCACCATAACCCCTGGTTATCTGCAACTACTGTATATCCACCCATTAAGGAGAAGTACAGGCTGAGGAATGTAGCCTGGGTCTTGGGGCCGATTGTTTCAAGCTTAGGTTATTATATTGAACGGTGTGAGCGAGCTCATTTCTCCAGAACGGAGGGAAATAATCGATTGGGCTGGCAGCCAAACGCTGGCAGAATTAACCCGGTAATTTAAAGAGCTAACTGTTGCATCTGCCCAGTTAGAGCAATTGTGTTGTTTTGTTGACTCCCTGCCTGATGAAAATCCCATTTGGGTAAAGGAGCTGCCTCAGAATAAATGAGTACTTTGACAGAATTGGCTCCCTTTCGTTTCTGGCAGTCCAGCTTTTGTGTAATCCCCACTGAGCATTCTTTCTCCTCAGCAGAAACCCACCCTTCCTTTCGGCTTCCATGGCTTATTCTGTGATGACTTCAATTCCTCCCCCTCAAGGAAAGTATTAAAGGTATTTTTTTAAAAAAATAAAAATAAATAAATACAATTTTGTTTAGCTGCTGTGTTCTAAAATTTTCTGGCAAGGGTTCAAGAAGAAAGGAAGCAAGACAGGTGAGTGCACGAAGTAGTCCTGACACTTCAGTTGCGGACCATGCAGGCCGCAGGAAGTTGTAGCAGGAGGAAGAACTGTTAAATCTAAGAGCCTGGCTCTCCTTCAGTCCGCTCTTCCCTTGTCAGTCCATCCCTGACAATCCAGCCTTCCAAGTAGCAGGAGAAACCTGGTCTCACTGGCAGCTTGCTGCCTTTCCCAGATCTCTGTGATCTCAGGTGGCTTTGTCCTGGTCGATCTCATTGTCTTTAACCTCGGCAGGAAGGAAAGTTATACCCAGATGGTGGGGTCCTTCTGTTCCACGTTTTCCTGAGCAAAAAAACAAATGGGAGTTATCCATGAGGAACTGTGCCGTACAAAAATGCTACTCATGTTACTCAGTAAGCTCTGGCCTCTTAAAAAAAGCACCTTTGGGACGACCATGGCCTGGGATGACTGAGGGTCTCCATAGATACTCTGTGCCTCAAGCCTCCTCAGGGAAGTGCAGAGATTCTCTCAGTGGAGGCAATCCCTGCTAAGGGTAGCAGTTGGATTCTGATGGTGGTCTGAACTTTCTACATCTGTAAATAATGAATGTAGTCCTTGACTTACAACAGTTCATTTAGTGGCCGTTCAAAGTTACAGTGGCACTGAAAAACGGCACTTATGACCATTTTTCACACACCCATTGGAGCATCCCTGTGGTTACATCAAAATTCGGACGCTTGGCAACTGGTTCACATGTATGATGGTGGCAGTATCCCAGGGTCATGTGATCGCGTTTTGAGACCTGACATACAAAGTCCATGGGGAAGTCAGATTCCCTTAACAACCAGGTCACTAACTTGTCAACTGCAGTGATTAACTTAACAACTGAGGGAAGAAATGTCGCAAAATGAGACAAAAATCATTTAACAAATGTTTCCCTTAGCAACATAAATTTTGGGCTCAATTATGGTCGTAACTTGAGGACTAGCTGTACTTCTACATAGCCTTTGAAGGAGGAAATCTGGTTAGTTCACCAGAACTATGGGGTGGGGGTGGGGATTGTTTCAAGTACAACTCTTCCCATTAAACACAGACTCCAAATATAGAAATTAAGACTCCGACTAAATTGCTTCTATGTACAGATTTATCTCATGGGTGGGACGCTAAATGACAATGATGTGCTCTTTTGAGAGCTGGGCTACAGGTGCCCAGCCACGATCCCCTTCCTCCCCCGTGTCCCACACCAAGAGCGAAAGAGGCTTCCTTGTTTTCTCTGCTGACTCTTGGACCCTTACCGTGGCTTGCTGGAGGTAGGAAACGGCGTCATGAACGGTGACAAAAATCTGCTGAGGGGTGAGATGATGCATGAGGCCACAAAAACTCAAGGTCTGTAGGACGTTGGCTGGGTGGAAAAGAAGAAAAGAGAAGACACTCAGGCCTCATGCCACCTGTGGTTCCTTGACACTAGTGATGGTCTCTTCCTACCTCCACAACACAACAGAATCCGTACATGTCCCTGATCCAAAAATCATGGGATCTTGGAAAAATTCCCGTACTGTGATTACATGGGTGAGTAAACTGGTCCTTCAGATCAAGTTGAAGCACTTCTGCATCACTGCTCTTTCCAAGGTCCAATCTCTCATAAACCAGTTGGAAACAACTTGAGCTTCTTGTTGTTCCAAGCACTCTGAGCTGAGGAGGGCAGTGAGAAAGCCCTGTTGCATGTCATCTGTCAGGAACCCTTTCTCCCCCACATGAAGTCAATTGGGGCAGCTGGGAGGAAGCTGCAATCGGGCCCTCCTTCCTTAATGACAGCAACTAAAGTGCTGTCACATGGCGTTACCCATTATGGCTGCTGTGCTTAGTGACGGCAAATCCTCTCCCGATTGCCACTGTAACCTGAGAGCTACTGCATGGGTGGGATAGCAAATAACAAATGGAGCTCCACCACTTCCATGCGTGTGTCATGATGTGGCTTGAGCGTACAACAGGGATGGAGCTTGCCTTGCAGTGGGATGTGCTTTTTTTCACTTTTGACAGGCGCATCAGATCCCTTGGATGTTTCTGGGCCCAACTGAAGTGAAACTGATTGCCCAGGTGGTCTTATAAGGTTTATTTAGAAGGCTGTAAGGAGAGGGAGGGATGATTCAACACGAGTAGACCACAGAGCTAGAGATGGGCATCTAGCCCATGACACACTTGTCCAAAACTGGTGTCTGAATCGTGGTTTGAATCACCCATAACAATCCCAATGGCTGAGGTTTTTTTAAAAAATCCAGATATAATGAAATGGTGATGCAATCACTCAAATAACCCTCAGCTCATCTCCTTGCCTTTGATGCCAAGTTAGGTGATTTGTTGGAAACACCCCATGCCATAGATTTCTGAATCTGCATCAGATAAATGGCTCCATCTCCTATATTCTCCTTTGTATGTGGTAATCTATCCATACAGGGTCTCTCTTGTACATGTACTCCTTGGGCTTCCCATTGGGTGAATTGACAGTAGTCCTCTTGATTTTGCTTTTAAGGAACAAGCGAAGTGAGCCAATCCCACCAATGAAAAAAATGTATACCCTTTCCTGAGGAAATAGACAACTTCTTAACATTTAGATTTTGAAAGAAAAAAAGGAAGTAGCTTTTTCCTGCATACTATCTTTGAACTAAAGCTCCCATAAGGGATTTCAGCTAGAGACCACTGAAGTCTAATGCCCCTGAAGGCCATCGGACTGAGTAACAATGAACTAAAGTAATAGGAAGATTGATGGCACGTCTTGCTTCACTCACCATTACAGGCAGACAAATGTATCTGTATGCCGGCTTTTTGACATTCCACACACACCTAAAAGGCAAGGAAACATTTGTAAAGAAGCTTACGTGAGGGTTTCCAGCTACCACAGGTACACCGTACTACCAATCTGACAGCCAAGTTCCTGATACACAATGATCTTTTGTTAATTCTGGTACAAGCAGGCGACACAGTCTGTGTTCCACCCCATAGTCATTATAATAAAGAGTCTATTATACTGAGAGCAACTGTTTTTCCAATTCAGTATAAAAAGGCATGACTCGAGTTCATTTGTTAATATTACATTTTAAAGACAACCCATTTAGGCCCTGATGAATCAGAATCCTTCTCAAAGGGCAGCATGGAGGGTAGAAGAACATTATTTAAACTGACCCAGCACAATGCAGCTGCATGAGACAATGCTGTCTGCAGTGAGAAGCAAATGGCTTTAAAAAATAACCACCACCACCTTTTTACTGTAATGTAAACTGATTACTCTTTTGTGGAAAATCATGCCCTGATTCTGGATGTTTGCGGGCCCAATGTATCTGCAGACAAAAACCCTGACTTATTGAACAGCTTCTTCTTACATCTCATCTGACTTCGTACATCATTCAATTGAAATAGTGAGATGCTGGTGTAGTGCAAAGCCAAGGACCGGCCTGCAGTATTACTCTCAATTTCAAAAAGGCCTCTGGGTCTTACAAGATGAAAATGATGGGCGTATGCAGTTGAGAGCGGTTAGGAAAATCTGCTCGCTTGCACAGAAAAAGACAAAATGGAAATGGCCGTTGAAGGGAGCATTCTGCAGGAGAATTACTGGAAGAAGAGGCATCCCAGGATATTGGCTTTGTAACTGGTTATATTCCCAATGGCTGCTATTTGGAGAATAGGAGAGCCCCCTCTTCTCCCCTCCTTCCCCCCCAGTAACAGCCATTGACAGCATGTTCTCAAAACTTCTGTCAACTGATAATTAGAACTCCAGATGTGTCCAGCAGCCAAATGTCGAGAGATTCCCAATGTAACAGAACTTCTGTTGTCTTTAGAAGGGAGGGAGAGCCCTTCATTGCCTTCTTTACTTGCAGCTGAGCAAAAACCAAAGAGCTCGGAGCAAATATGGAGTTTAGTAGTTGAGCAGTGGACTAGAACTACCAATATTGGGGTGTTTATTCAAGAGGGCCCCCTGATTCGACTGGACCTCTGGCCAAAGGAATTTGTCTCTCCTCTAGCAGTCTCCAGCTCTGGAAGAACAGACAAATGGAATGGAATGGAACACATTTGGGGAGAGCCAGAAAAAGAGAGATACGGCAGCCTTGTTCATTTTTGATCAGAGCCCATCCATCCCTTTCACGCAGCCTGTGACAAAGTGCCCTAGGTGGATTTGATTTTGGTGAAAAGATATTCCGCTTTAAAGGATGAGAATCATGAATTGCTCCAATGCCCGGGGTAAAAAAAAAAAAAGCCAAAACACCCCAAGTTGCAGGCAGCATGACTCCTGCCCTCCCCCCAAAATCTGAACTATCAAGAAATCAGGAAATCTCAAGGTATTTCTGGGATTATAACGTAAGATCTAGTGAACTCCCATAGGGTCAGGTGAGGTGCTAGCCATCTTAAAATTTAACAATATCTGTACTTTTCAGAATCAGAACCAATCTTTATTACGGTCACAGATCAGCACAAAAGTTAAACCTTAAAAATAAATGCATTCTCTAGAAATTGTTGGAAAAGCACAGTACTAACATGAATAAGGTTCTTTAGTTCTCTAGTTGTTTTTTCCTTATAACCATTAGAGCAGCAGAACATTCTGCTACTGCACGAGTGGTGGTTGCATTTGAATCCTTAAAGGAGATGGTTGACACGGAAGTTATCTGCTCTGCCTACAAATCTCTCTAATAGCGGGAGAATGTATGCTGATCAGATGTCCCTGTAGAACTTGCAACGCAATAGGACGTGAGATAATCTTCAACTTCCCCATTGCCACATCTGCACATTCGCTCAGCTATTGGGGTTTTATCATACCTGCCCTGCAGGAATGCTGAAGGGAGGATATTACCGTAAGTCTGGCTCTAAAAAATGCTATTCTACTCTTAGGAAAAGCCAGGCCTTTCAGATACCTTGCTGGTTCCCACACACCCCAGGTAATCTGATTTCTTCTGGGGAGAGATATCCTGTAAATTCTAGCTGGAACTCCATGTCTCTTATTCTATTGGTAACCACTTGCTTGCCTTGATCATAGTAGGGCAAGTCCATAGAAAGCCAGCGTATGCTTTATTGCCTGTTTCCAGGGAGAGGGAAAGTTGTCTATCAGAACAAAAGGGGTCAAGCCCCCTTGGAAGAATTCAATTTTCAACCAGTCAATTATCATCATCTTCCAAGCCCTTACCTGGGCATGTGATGTCCTGTTAGGAGCAGCTAAAATGGATTGCAGCAATTTTGTTTGTATGGTTTCTAAAGACTCTTTTCTTAAAAAAAAATCCTATTTGTGCCCTGTAGAGAATGTGCCCAGTGTTTCAGCCTCAAAGGGTTTTAAGACTACAGGGACTAATTGTCCTCTGCTTGCGTAAAAAAAGGGTTGCATCATGTAGTCCAGATGTGCCTTCCAAATACATTTCATATGGAACACCACCCCAAGGTACTTGAATGTATTGGCTTATTCTAGATTGTGTCCTTCTATTCTCCAAGAGTAATTAAAATAGCTCTTTTAGCAAAAACTAAGATTTTTGAATTATCAAAATTGAGGATCCGATTATTTTGTCTACAGTATTTTAATGTTGCTGAAATAGCTCTCCTTAGTCCAATGGGGGTTTCGGTAATAGGAGCATCAGCATCAGCATACAGAAGTATTGGTATTTTGCATTGTGCTAAGTTGGGAGGATGGAAGTCTGAGTTATGCAGAAGATCAATCAGGGAATTACAAGGGAAGAGGCCAAGATACAGCTGTACTTTTAATTTTTGGAAATCAGCAACTACTTTTCTGGGTGCAGTAGACCCAGTTGGACTCCAGTGAAGGAAAGTTCATCTGGAGAGATATTCTGCGTTTTAATCTTGATTCAGTCTCAACACTCATTGGTTTTGACTCTTGGATTGCTCATGCCTTACTGTTTTTCAACCCTTATTCCCCACTACAACAGAGATAAACCCACATATTTGTCTTGATACCTGGATAAGGAGCCGTGCGCCAGATGAATCCACAAAGGATATTCCACTGCAGTCAAAAATCACAGCCTGGACATCTAAGCCTGGACAAATAGATAAGACAGAATCCATATCAACCACTCTCAACTATTGCAACTCCACAGATTCAGTCTAACAGCTGCCGTGTGCTACCCTAACCTCGTCCAGAAGCACTTTGTTCTCCAGCCGGTTTTACACCAGCAGAGAAAGGACTAACATGAAAGTCTGGACACATGCATACATTTCTTCTGTAAAACAGTGGCATAGAAGAGATTCATCCTAACAAACCATGTCTGATAACTGTACACGAGCACCAAGAGAGTTCAGCTTGGTGTTCCCACATGGGATGGGCTTCAATTGCCATAAAACCCACAGCAGGATGGGGATTGAAATGGAGACACAAAATTAAGGAAGGCCAGTTTAGCAAATTGTATTAGCTGTAAAGTATCCGAAAGCAAGAATTATTATGGAATGTAGTATCCTACACTTTTCTGTAGAACTGAGGAAAGGGTACAGCAGATTTTCCACCATGGGGCTTAGCATGCGTATTTCCACAAGAAAATTGTCCAAGCACAAAGGTGCGTTACCTGAGCTAAGCTGCTTTTCCAAGACACAAACGCTGCTGTCCTAAAGAAAAAGGGGGAAACCCAACAATTAATTTTCATTTACAAACTGAAAGAATTGACATATGCTACCTTACATCTAATAGGGGTGTTTGTGTGTGTGTGTGTGTGTGTGTGTGTTATTCATATGATGTTACTGTTTTCCACCAAGGATCTTTTGAAGGGTTTTTTTTGAATGGGAATGCAGCTATAATAGAAAACCAATTATCAAAATTCAGTTTAACTTGAGCAACTGCTTTGACTTACCCTCCAGGATGGAAGACAGCCAACATCTTGACTTATGCCCCACTTAAATCGCCACACATATAAGAGCTACTGTACAGAATTCACTCTTTTATAATTGAATAAAGATGGTGGCCACAATTCTGTAATCAAAACCCCATCTCTTTTTACATATGTCATAATGCGTGTAGAAAGGGTGGGGCTTTGATCAAAGAGGTGTGGCCACCATCTTGATTTTCTGACACACCCACCCAGAAAATACCCCTGACTCCTGGTTGTTCCTCTGAGCTGAATGGGAAAACTGCCCATGGTGTACAACCAGTTCTGACACCAGAATCAATCCAGTTGTTTCAGATGGGACAGAAGACATTGTAATGTGTATCATTATTTTTTGCTTTTTAATGATAATTATAATCCAACCCAGTCTTGCTCTAGTATAAGAAAGACAAAAGAAAACTCTTAACATCAACTTTAAAATGATATCAATAAAGGACATTAATAAACATCTCGAACCTCTAATCTAATCTAATCATCTAGTCTAATCTGTCTGAATGCAGGTGGAATAAAAGCACTTTAACTTAACATCATCACTGACACAGGCTTGAGGTCATCCAAAACTCCAGGATCAGGTACTCAGTTAAAAGAAAGCGTAAAATAGTATCTCTTCCACTAGCTAACTTTTACTTCCATGAATGCTTCAACACCTGTGGGTGAACTTGATTTGCTCTAAAGTAATATTTGGTCTCCCCACCATCACTCCAATCTTTTACCAGGAGTCTTACCACTGTAGTGATGTCCATTTTGATCCTGCTGTTAAACTCTGGATCCTCAGGATGTTCCCAGTCTTGCTGTAACCCCACAAGCTTGCTGACAATATCTTTAAAAAAACCGCGGTTCCCATAATAGATGGGGGCCTGGTAACTTAAGATCTTCACACCTGGGATCTCAAAACACTAAGAAGAAGAAATGGAACAAATGGAATAGAAGCAGAGAATCATAGATTTTATGACTACATATTCACTGGGTTTGGGAATGTATATGGCAGACTTCCCCCATCTGACACCTACCAAATAATTTAAGCTCCAAATCCCATCATCCATAGTCAACTGTGAGCAGGGAGCTAACCCAAAGGAATGAATGAAGAGGATTGGAGGATATAACCCAACATTTCTGAAGGGTACAAATTGGAGGGAATTAATCATTGCCATGTCATGCAAATTAATTAATTAATGCAAATTAATCATGACCATGTCATGCAAGGGAATTCACTGGAAAAAGCAATTATGTTGGGAAGAGTTAGTGGTAAAAAAAAACAGGATGCCAAAGAACATGAAGGCTGGACACTATCAAAGCTGACACCAGCCAAACATAGAAAAACTCAAAGAAGTAGTGCAAGTTCAGAAGATGTGAGAGACCTGGCCCATAGAATTGGCACACAACTAAATGGATAACATCATCAAATTTTTGCCATGCTCCTGTTACAGACTAGACTTCAGAGTCTGCACTTTAACACAAGCATCCTTCTTCCTTACAAATTAAATGCCCTTGTCTATGCAATAAAATTACATTTCTGGAAGATCTCTGAACTTCTGTAATTAGAGCATTATAACAACCTGTTCTCATTCAAAGAGGTTTTTCCCCCCTTCGTTAAGAATAAAATAACTTCATCTTTCCCCAAAGCAAGATGATCCCATATTAAGGCAGCCTCTACACATCTCAGCAGAGGAATTAGTCCTGTTGAGAGTTCAAAGACTTTCTCCCAGCCAGGTAAGTAAGAACAATCTCCATCATTTTTACCTTGCTGTTGTACTTCACAGGCTTGTAGATTTCCGTATCAGCTGCTCTGCCCAGCACAGAGCATTCAGCCCTGTAAAATGAATGGCATTTTATTTATTCAATCCTAAATAAAAAGTATACAAAGTAAAGTGATTATTACATCGGGTAGAATAGCTTCTGCCCCAAGAAGCATGCAGACAGAATTTTGATGGCCATTGGGGACAAGGCAGAGATAGCATTTCAAAAGAATACCCTCTTAGAGGGTATTCTACATGGATGTTTGGAAACCAAGGAAGACGTAGCCCTGACGTATGGCCAAGGACAAGAGGTGGGGCAGAAAATCTGCCTTAATTTTAACGATCCCCTTTCAAGAATGATCTTTTTGGCACACTTAACAAGGGGACCTTGGATGCCAACAGCTGGGCTTTAATCCAGCATTCAGCAGTTGAACATAGCAAAGGAAGGACCACTACTATGAAGTTACCTCTGTGTGCGGCACACAACGGTCATCATGGAGAACACGACCCCCACTGCCAGGCCAAAGTCCACACTGAGCATAACCACGGAAAGCCACGTGACCATCCACACAGCCTGTAAAAGAATTGAAAAGATAGTAATAGAGACACCCGATTCTGAACCAGCACAGAAAGTTCCAAGGGGCTCAGAGGAGACCATCCCATCCCAACCTATCACGTCTTTAAATTAGGAACAGCCTTCGCCCTTCATAAGTCAAATGAATGGCAGAAGAACAGATGCAGTTCAATTACAAAAGCAATAGTAGACTCCAAACGCACATTCTGAGCACCCATGTCAGCAGTTATAGGAGAAGGAACATCTACAATGTAAAGCTTCAATTTAATAGCCGGGTGTCAGAATTAGAAGATTCCCAGATGCTATTGCCACTTACAAAGTCCACGTGGCTGATCCTCCACAGCTCAGGTAAGTCCCGGAACTGCAGAAACATCTGTCGAAGGCTGGTGACATTGATACAAGCTAGGACAGCCTGACATGAAAAAAGAAACCAGGAATCATATAAAGAGACAGTCTTTTCAAGACAGGTCGAGATTGACTAGCGAGATGGACCTGTCCTCTCCTGCTCAAATCTCATCTCTCCTCTTGGTTACCTGACAAAAACTCCTCCTTCCCAATTTCACCCAGGGTATTCTTGGTGCAGCAATTTCCTCCTTCATTAATAATTTGACACCACCAATACAAATTGTGGGTTTGGTCCTTCCTAGGCAAAAGTAGGAGATCTCCTTCCTTTTTTATTTTCAGGTTTATAGATACGTCGGCTGCAGTGGCTATAAATGATACTTATGGATCTAGACTTCTAGGCAACAGGAGTGTAGAAAATTATTATTTTAATGAACCAAAACATGGTTATGGGAAAATAGAGAACAAAAAGTATTCATTTAACCAGAAAATAACTTAATGTATCTGTCTAAAAACCCAAATCTTAGTCTAGAGTAGAGTAACTCCTCTTATTGCCTTTTCCCTCAATGAGAGTAGACTTTTCCTTGCTTAGTGGAGTTCCCATTGACATCTTGTTTATCTTTCACTAGCTGCTTACCCAGCCTTGCTCAGGTTTTTTTGGGGGGACTGCCATCTTCCTTCCACCTCCCTCCCTTCCTTCTTCCTAATCTCCCTCCCCTCTCCTCCCCTCTTTCTTCCTCCCTC
>JANHGC010001804.1:28333-38577 GCA_027560395.1 Boaedon fuliginosus
AGAAAAAAAAATCTTGGTGATTCACTTGCTTTCATTCATGCTCTCATTTGTGCCATACTCTCTCTCTCTCTCTCTCTGTCTCTTTCTGTCTATCACTCACTTTTTCTGTGTGTGTGTGTATGTCTGTCTCTCTCTCTGTCTTCTGGAGGTGGGGGACATGAAAAACGGGCCTGTTTTTGGCTTCCTGGGGCCTCTGCATGCCCAGGGAACTCCCTCTCTCCCCAGAAGCATTCTAGCGGCCAAAAACGGCTCATTTTTTGGCCAAAAACGGCCATTTTCATCCAGTATTTTGCCTCTGTGTGTGTGGGGGAGTGAACAGCAGGGCATGCAGATACCACAGGAGGCAAACAAGGAGGTGAAAACGGGTCATTTTGAGGCAAAAACGAGCCGTTTGTAACCCAAACCGGGGCATTTTCGCTCAGTTTTTTTGCTTCCTGGGTCATCTGGATGCCTTGCTATTCACTCCCCCCCACCCCCAGAGACAAAAAAATGGACGAAAATGGCCGTTTTGGCCTCTAGATTGCTTCTGGGGGAGGGGGTTCCCAGGGCATGCAGATGCCCCAGGAGGAAAAAAAAACGAGCGAAAACGGCCCAGTTTTTGGCCTCCTGAGGCCTCCGTAGCTCGCATTTTGGGCCTCCTATACTCAACATTCGGAGTATAAGACGCATCCCAATTTTCACCCTCTGTTAGGGAGGAAAAAAGTGTGTCTTATACTCTGAAAAATACGGTATTCTCTTACTTTCTGGAACACAAGAAAGGAACCTGTGTTCGGTGCAGATCCCAGGAGACAGGACTGGGCACAGTTATTGGCTGGCAAGTGAAATTGTTTCACTTGCCTATTTCAACTCTAGAAAATCTATGGATGTCCAGAAATGTTAACCCAACTGCTTGTCCTATCCGGATACCTGAATACATTTGTAAACAATCAAAGCATTCCAGATCAATCTGGGAAGGCAGTTTGAACAGGAGTCCAAAGAGTTAGGAGACAGAAAGTTGGTTATCTGGATGTGACCTGGTCTTGCCTACCTGTAGACACATGACGTCCTGTCCCAAAAAGCATATACAGCAAGGCTGGGAAGAATGAAGTGTAGAGCCCATAGACTGGAGCCACCGAAGTGAGCAGAGCAAAGGCCATTCCTGCAGGAAGAACAAACAAAAAGAGCCATAGACTCCCCACTGGTTCTAAAGCCAAGGAATAAACTGTTAGATGGGGCAGGAATTTTGATGTCCAGGAACATAAACCCCAAGTTGTAGGTCTGGTTACCCTGCCAAAACACTGCTGACATTATCAGTTCCTTTGAGGTAAGCGTAGGGACAGAAGGCCTTAGCTCTATCTTCTGCCCTTCCTATTGTAACTTGGTAGAATAGAGAGGATAATAGCCAACTCGTGGCAATACATTATTTCACTTTTCCAATAATATAGGACTTAACCTTGGATCAAGAGTTGACAGAATAATAACTTAATGCAACCTGCAGCCACACAAGGATATAGAACTCCAAGTTCTATTATTCTTTGTCATTGGCTATCCTGTTTGATGAGAGGAATTGATATCCACATAATCCGTGGGGTACCTCCTTATGCTTCAGTTGAACACTAAGTTTGCCTACCTTTGTCCACATGCCGAGCATTTCTCTCACTCTTGTATGAGTATCCATAACCCAGAAACATTTAGATTTAGTAGCGTGGCTTCTGATAGTAGAGAAACATTTCTAAGCTTTCCATTCCTGACATTCAGATAACAAATATCACCCCATTGCACTTCTTGAAAAAAATTATTTAGGTGAAGAGTAAACCTTTGAGGCAATAAGTTATCCAAGGTTACTTTCCAAGTTTCATAGATATAAATGAAATTATTCTATATCCACGTCAAATGCTTCCCACCGACTCATCCCAATGCAGGGAGGGTGAACACAATTTGCTGCATAATCTGTTCAAAATTTGGGTGGGAACTGGATTCTCTTATTTTCTGGAAAGACACTCATTATTCTGCTTTCATTATTACCTTGCTTCCATTCTGGTCCCAGACCAGAAGAATTGGGCTCTAGTCTCTGGAAGTTTAAATGATAATGAACCCTTATATATTTAACATGTTGAAAGCTTTGCTTTGCTTCATGTAAACAGCCCCCAGCTTCTGGAAACACGCATCCAGGATTTTGAATGTGGCAACAGGAAAAGAGCTTCTCTCATGCTGCTCAAGGTTTGTTCAAAGCACCTGCAATCTACTTTGATGGGATCTGTGAATGACTGGCAAAGCCTCCTTCTTTCCCTCTGTCAACAGTTAGAGGACGACACGCAACAGCAGGCTTGGCTGGGGGCTTGGCAGGGTGCATGGCTTTAACGCCAGCTCAGCTGCTTTGCCAAAGGCTGTGCTGGCAAGGGACAAATGGGAGGCAGGTAGAGCATGAGCCTAGTCTAAAGTAAAAAACCATCTTAGGCACTGTGTCTCCTTGTTGTTTTACTTTGCTTTTATCTCTTGCACCGGATAGCTGCAATCTCTCATCTCTCATCTCTCACCAGGGACAGAAAGATAACCTAGAGAACGATCTCTGGAGCAAGGCTGACTACCCACCCTGTGTGCAATTTCTTAGACAACTGGGACCCATAAGGCTTTCTCCATGGTAAGTGCAGAAAAAGGCAGCCACCTAAAACTAGACAATGATTATAAGGTGTGCAAAGAGGAGCTACCTATCAAAAATCCCAAAAGATGAAGAAGCAAAGAAAGGTGAAAGGAGAGACGTGGTTAGAAGAACAGCAGAGATTTGAATTAGAAGGATGACAGCTGGATTTTGGGACTCTGTGCATGGAGTCAGGGAAAACCTTTGGGAATAAGGGAACACGGGCAGACACAGCAATCAAAATCCAAGTAGAAAGGAGAATAGAGACCAGACCTTAAGAAGAACATAGGAGTAGTTTGGAAGCACAAGAAAGTAGAAATCCTCCTGCCCCAGAGAAATGCGGCAGCTCTCAGGATCTACAGGTGGGGAGCGGGAGAATGAGAGATTTTTTTTCTTCAAAACTGGAGATAAGAAGTAGGGCGTTCCTGTCAGGCTTGTGAGGAAAACAGAAATAAAATATTTGAGACTGATTTTGGAATAACAAATATCTATGGAGGAAGAAGAGAGAGAAAGAGAGATCAATGGAGGGACAAGTATGGAACAGAAATGAGTCAAAGCCAAGGATACTGTTTGCCTATCCCTAAATTTGCCTGTTTGGTTGTGCAGTTCAATAGATCTTTCTGAAAGGAAAGAACTGTTGGTCCTGTTCAGGCTGCAAAATTCGCAGGCACATGACTACGAGCTCCCAAGTCTTTTGTTCGCCTTCTGTTGCATGAGCCTGCCACAAATTGCACCCCTGCCCACCCGCAGACACCCACATACAAACTCACCTTGAGGGATGTGTACAACGCCCACGGTTAAGCCCGCCACCAGGTCCCCCAAAAGCCATTTCTTCGGCTGGTACTTGGGCAGCCAACTTGCAATAGGCAGCCTGCTTCTAAACAAGTGCAAGGCTGCCGCTTTGGAGCAGTGGCAGCAACGGCTCAGCCTGCCCTTCACCATCCCTGCTAGGCTGCTCTCCGGCTCCAGGGGCACCCCATAGACTTGTTGGAAGCGCTCTTGGGTGTAGATACCGCGGTACAAGGCCAAGGTGCTCATGCTGAGGGTGGCAGGCCGGCTGGCAAGATGCTCCCTCTTACCTTTTATTCTGGGCTAGACTTGACTTTCTGAACCAATCAAAGACTTGAGGAGCTGGGATTCTCCTCCCTCTGGAAAGCCGAAGAGGTTTTGGGCAGGAAGGAGGAGGAAGCAAAGGGGCCAAAGGTCAGTCATCGGCCACCAGGCGCTCTCTGAGTCAGCACTCCAGACACTTTCACCAGCGTCCCTGCAGCCAGAGACTTCCCTCGCTAGAACAATACCTTCCGTTCTCTTTTCTTGTCCTTGCATTTTCAATCCTTTCGAAGCAGCTGGCTTGCTGTGTTCCTCTGCCTTAGTACCAGGGCTGGGGAATTCTAACTGAATGCCCCTCATGACTACTTAACTTTCAGCAAATTTTCAGAAAGTTTAATATCCACACGGGAGGTATCCCAGAGAACTAACTTCAAGCTTCCCTTGATAAAAAAAAAAATGAAGCAACTTGCCTGTTCAGTGGTGCATAATTCAGAGAACATGTTTTTCCCATGTCACTTGTCAGCTGTTTTCTGAACACAATGTAGGGTGTTGGTTTAATTTCTGAACACAATGTAAGGGTTGGTTTAAAGCCCTGAACAACGTAGGACCTAATTATCTGAGAGACTCTGCTTCTTGATGTGAATTTCCCTGCACATTAGGGCCACCTAAAAATATATGCTTTTTGTTTCAGATCCATTTTGGGGGTGCACAGGAGAGGGTCTTGTCCTGTGCGGCTCCTGAAGAAGAAAATATGTTTCCTTGGAAGTCAGACTTGTTCCACTTTGGGGATCTTTTTCATTTCAGCCAGCTCTTTTCAGCTTGGGATAGCTTTAATGGTGATTGCAATTGTACTGTATAATTAGCCCCCTGAATGTCAGCATATAAGCTGATATAAGAACTTGATGCATATGTCACATTTGCCAGTTAATCATAACACTGTGGCTTGGTCATCACATAAATCAAGGCACCTATATAATGGGTTATTGTCCAATATTGTGGCTCTGACATAGAATCCCTTCTTCGCAAAAAATTGGGCAGCCTTAGTGCGGATAAAATAGTATTTTAATAGGATCTGAAACATAAAGTAGTTCAGAGAATCTGCGTTCTGGTCTTCTTGGCTTGTTTTAAACGCAGTGGCAAAGAGGTCCAATTTCAATCCAAGCTTTGCTACAAAGAGAAAGCGGAAAAACACTTAATCCTCATATATGAATTATTTCAAATCTCTGCTCAAGGATGTCTTAGGTATGAAGAGGACAAGCCAGGGACTATGTTAAATCTAATTCCTCTCCCCTGTCCCATGATTATGAAGAATATGTGAGGAGAGAAATCTAGATAAATATCACATGGAAAAAAGAGAATGCCTCCTTTCTCAATATCAAGACCCTGACCTAAATCAGAGGCCCACAGATATACCAAAGCATTTAAGAAGAAAAGCAGGTCAGGATCTCTCGTGTTAGTTTAAATTAGGTCCAGAGAGGAAAACTTCTGGAAGGTGAATGGAAATGACTTCTTCTGAAAAGAGCATCATTCAAGCATCCTGATTAGCAATATTTTAATTGTGGCTCTGGTTTGTGTCTTGTCCCCTCTTTAAAATAATATCTGTCTCTCTTATTCTATCTTCACTATCTCTGTACAGGCACAGATTTGCTCAAAGATACCCAACAAGCTTCATGACCAAGGAAGATTTCAACCAAAGTTCCTTCCTCTCTAAGTCTATGCCTTTTCCATGAATGTACTACAGTAACTCTCAGCAGTTTGGAGTAGTGTTTAAAGCATCAGACTAAAAACCAGAAGACTGTGAGTTCTACTCCTGGCTTAGACACAAAGCCAGCTAGGTGATTTTAGGCCAGCCACTCTCTCTCAGCCCCTAGGAAGGAGACAATAGCAAACCACTTCTGAAAAACCTTGCCAAGATTAATCCAGGCAGTTACAAGAAGTCAAACACTGACTCAAAGGCGCAAACACACACACACACACACACACACACACACACACACACACACACAGCAGGGAACAAGGCAGATCAAAGGAGGCATGCCTTCAGACTATGTGTACTTTACTTATGGAATTCATTGCCAAATGCTCTTTGTTAAAACGTAAGCAAAATTTGGAGGATGACAAATGACAATGAGTGACATTTAGTTAGGATGAAAAAAATCAGTTGGTTGTGCTACCACTGGCTGTCTCTCCCTTTACCCATTGAACAGCATCCAAAGCTGGCCCTATTCAAGTACTGTAAATAGTTGTTGATCTGCAGTCTACAGTCCTAAATCTAAGTCTTCATTCCTGCAGTCTAAGTCTACAGTCGAAGGCCAATTCATAGTCATTCAGACTTTTGGGGGGCTGGACCGGCTGGGTGGTCAAGGCTAGGTGGTCATGTGACTGGTTGGGTGTGGCCAATTTGGCAGACAATTAAACAATACACACAAATTAAACTTTGTTGCTCCTGGGGGTAGAAAGCAGGGTAGTGAATGGATGTGGCTGCCTTGGGGTGGTGGTCTCTCTCTCTCTCTCCCCCGCCCTGTCTGGAGGCCGGGGAGGCCAAAAATAGGCCTGTTTTTGGCCTCCTGAAGCCTCCATGCCTCCGTTTTTGGCCTCCAGTCCTCAGCCTCAAGAAAACAGGTGGGAGCTGGCGGGTAGGTGGGGCGATGTGGGTGGGGCAGCCTCATGGTCCCACGTGGGACCATGGATTAATGACTTTGGCGGGCTGTAGTTTGAGGATCCCTGGTTTAGATGATGAAATCAATTATGATCCATAACTTGTGGCATAACAGATGTTTTAATCATGAAGGTACCACAAGCTTCCTCATTATATTTAGTTGGCAATCAGATGCTTGCTTGGTGATGCCCAGTATTTCTCCTGCCCTTCATTACCTTATGTCAGCTTTCTGATCAGAAGAGAATTCTAGAATAATGAGAGCCACTTTCTGTAGTTGGCAAGCTGTAGTTGGCAAACTGTAGTCTTATATTCTCTGAATTTTCCTGAAACCATGAAACTGTCTATCAGCCATAAGTGATACCTTGCAAAACTTTTAAGATGCTTATCTCATTTCACCTTTCTTGAGAATTCATACAAAAATTAGGAAATGTATTTTATACAGAAGTCGCACTCAAAAAGGGGAAATATCCTATCTCCTATGATCTTTATTTCTCTTTAAAATTCTCTTACACAAAGTTATAGAACACTCCTAAGGTCTTCATAATTTGAGGTTTTAATTGACTGCTTATTAATTGTGCCTTCTTTTCAAAGCAGCATGTCTTGTCTTTCATTTAAAAGTGTAAAGGTTTCAGAAATGTTAAAGATGTAATTGAAAGGCAGAAGTTTCTCAGTCTCTTGATTGATTCATATGTTATTATTAATTCTGTAAGCTGCTGAGCTTCTAAATTATTTATTTCTACCTGAAATTAATGTGTATTGATGTGACTTGCATAGGCCCAAACAGGGTAAATCTTGTCTCCAAGGAGCGTACAATTTGCTAAGATTACACAATTACCGGTACATTTGGGTATCTTTCATGGCAAATATTGCCAAGAAAAAGAAATCAACTCACTCATTTGAGTACTTGGATGAGAGACTGCTATAAACTAAATTGAAAAGTTGAAAAATCATCAAAGAAGATAATGAGAACCATGTCTGTATGTAAACTACTGTATGTAAGCTAAGTAAACTACAGTTTTATAGTAAAAAACTAGAGTTTTGCTTGGCTTGAAGACTTTATTTCAAGCATAACATACTTGGCTAAGTGTTAAGTGGCTACTAGAGTCTGATCACCATCAGGGAGGTCATCTCAAATTATAGTTCACACCTAACCAATTTGTGTGAAGATAAAATAGAGGGACAGATGTTATATATCTTGGACTATTTGGATGGAAGGCAGGGAAAAAATAAATACTTTAATTTGTATGTCGCCCAATCCCGTAGGACTCAGGGCGGCTCCCAACATAACAAAAACACATGCAATAGGATAGTCACTGGAAGCAGGAAAGCTATCAGAATATGCCCACCAACCAACCACTGGTTCCTACTGTACTTATATATGATTATATAGATCTTCTCAAAATCAGCATGTCTGTTGATTATTTTGGTAACCAAAGTTGATGACCAGGTGAAATTCCAACTTCTCTACTCAAATGCAAATTATTGACTGAAATTGCAATTATCAGCTATAAACAATGAATTATCATTCTGAAATCATAACCTAAGAGTTTTGTTGTGATTTCACTTGACTCCTGGTGATGACATGTACATGTCCATATAATTTCCTTTGCAACAGTATGGAAGTGGTTTGCCAGTGCCGTCTTCTGGATAACTAGTTTATTATGAAAATAGAATAATTGGCACTGAAAAGGAGGTGAATCCCATAATCTCATAGAGCTATCTACTTTCCCTTGGAAAAGAGCAAGCAAAAATGAAAAAGGGAATATTAGTTTGTCACAACGGCAATGGAAAGGAAAAAGGGTCATCATACAAATGTACTGGGATTGAAACATCTCAAATCTCCACCCAATACTTTTAGTAATATCATTAACCAGAATAAATACTTTCAGCGAAGAGTACTCATCTTGTCTCAGTCAATATCACTGATTGAAAAAATCTTGTCCTTGACTATTGTTGAATCATTGATACGTAGTGATGTAAAATGAATAGGAAACATCAAGTTATCCAAGATGCAATTTTAAATGTGCTCTATAAATAATGTCTTTTCCGGCCTTGTTGATATCCAGATCTTGTAGCCAAATTCAGAAATTATGAAAAACCTTTAACCCGGCTTTCTTGGCAGTATGTTTAACCTGAACTCTCCCTGCAAATTTGTTTTGTTTCCAGTTGCCTGGCCTTTGCATAACCTGCTCTAGAGAAGATCCATTTTTTATAAACAGCTTTAAAAAAAATAATAAAACAGCAACTCAAGCCAAGCACTGCTATCAAAACAAATGCTTCTTTGGGTAGGCTGAAGCCCCAGTTCAGCACAGATTTTCTGTGCCCTTTCTCTCCCAGTTCCATTACACTGAATGTGGAAAGAAAGCCATTGTTTGCAAGAAGGACCAGGCACAGCTCAATGCTCCATCATCATGGTTCAAACCTCAAGCCTTCCCACAAAGACTTTCAGGGGAATAATGGAAACGCGTGAGGGGTTAGTTGGAGACAGAACTTCCAGCTTTGGGAGGCATCAAAGAAGCATCTATTTATTGCATCCCACACTGCTGTATCTTTCTCTTGCTTACAAGCCAATATTTAAGCAATTTGAATGGGATGGCAATCATGACAAAAATAAATTAGGGAAATGGAAATGTAATTTTAAGATCCTTATAGTTAATTTCTCTCTCGCACTCAGCTCTATCAACAAGCAGGCTATTTTTTATGAGGAAAATTGGAGAATGGACAACTACTAATGCTGCTTCTGGTGAAAAGATTTAATTTTTCAGCTCCTGGTGAAAAGATTTAATTTTTAATTTATTAGATTTACACCCTGCCTCTCTTCCCCGGTCAAAGGGAACCAGAGGAGGCTTACAACATAGGTTAAAATACACCCAGTAAAAACATCATAGAAAAACCATAAATAATAATAAAATTAACAATAATCAATCATACAACATGCAAACAAATACTCTTCCGGGGGGGTCATCAACTCCACGCCTGCCGACAGAGCCAGGTCTTAGTGGCTCTGCAGAAGGCCAACAGACTAGGGATGGTTCAGATCTCCATGGGTAGCTGGTTCCATTATATTCCACATATTCTAGCTATGTGTTTATAAAAGATTGGAATTCTTCAGGAATCCAACTTTGAAATTCGTTGAATACCAAGTACGATAGTGGTCCACATGAACTCTACACTCTACTACCATGTTCATATTTAATTATCAGACTAGAGATATAATGCATTCCCTTTGTGAGACCAAAGAGTGATGTGGTAGGTTTTACACCATACTTGCTTCACCACAATTTATTAAATAAATAAATAAGGGTTGGATATATCAACACAATATGCTAAAATATTAAACCATAGCTTAGAAACCAAAATGGCTGAGTTTGTTGACCATCCAGATGCAAATTAAATCACACTGTACAAATCCATCCTGTACATATTTTTCTGCAAAAGGAGCATCTTTCTGTGTCGCATCCTTCCTTATACAGACAGCAGAGGGGTATACACCTGTCAGCTCTTCAACCATGCATTCTATATACTTAGTTAGATGAGGCAAATAATTCTTTATGCTCAGGATTTTGGCACAAGGCCTAACATCACCTACTAATTATAAACATGCATAGGAATCCATTAGGCTCCAGTAAGCAAGAAGGAAGATTTAACCCTCATTTCCTGCATCACAACTGCAAGAGAGAGAAAAAAAATCACCTGCTGTCACCCTATCATTATTCTCTGATAGAAGCTCTCACTAGCACCAATGGGAATTATTTTTGATCCAGTAATACTGGAAGAAAGGGTCAGTTTTTTGTTTGTTTGTTCTACTTGTATCTCTCTCGTTCTCTCTCTCTCTCTCTCTCTCTCTCTCTCTCTTTCTCAGGGGGTGGGGGCGTTAATTTGGAAACTTTTAGTGTAATGATTATTATCCACTTAATT
>JANHGC010001804.1:82971-99431 GCA_027560395.1 Boaedon fuliginosus
CTCTGTGGCAGCGCCGGCCCTTTGGAATCAACTTCCCCCAGAGATTAGGACCATCCCCACCTTGCTGGCCTTCCGGACCTGGCTTTTTCGGAGGGCCTGGAACTGACCAACCTTCCCCTCCTGAAATGCTGATTGACTGCTGATTGAATGCTGTTTAGGTTTTTACATTGTATTTATTGTTTTTATGTTGTAGGCTGCCTCGAGTTCCCCTGACCCGGGAAATGAGGCAGGGTATAAATCGAAACAAATAAATAAAATAAATAAATAATAAATGGCTTAGGCTGCAGGGCGGAATTGCCCCTCAGCCTGAATCATTGTTTTCACTCTGGGGGATTAGATAGAAACCATGTCCAGTAGGGGGTGAGAGAACACCACCAGATGGAGTGGCCACTCCTTTTGTGACACTTCACTGGCCTACTGCCCTAGAGAAAACCCAGATGTTGTTAGGAGCTCCTTTTCACCAATTGCTCCCCTCTGGATCCTACAGCAGCCCTCTCCAACCTGGTACTCTCCAGATGGGCATTCATGTTATTAATGGGGAGTTAAGGCAATTGGAGTTTCAGCCATCTGGAGAATAACAGGCTAGGGAAGCTTGCTCTTTAAAGATCAGCAAGAAATACGTGTATAGATTCTTCCTTGCTGGATTTGTCTTCGGCTTTGGAGATCTTTGGAGATCAGTCTTTTTGCCCTTAGGTTTGGAGATCAACAATCCACTTTCCGCTTCCGCACCTTGAGCAGCAGTTGGTATTTCATGATCCGTTGTACAGGCTTGATAAGTAAATCGTTGAGCTGCAGACGATGCCCCAATTCCTGCTTCAGTTCCTGGAAAAGAGAAAACGATGTACAGCCAAGTCTATAAAAAATGTGTGGGAGATTGACTGCGCATGCTATACAGATACCACACAAAATGTGACATGCTTTAAAAGGACACCTGCAAGTGAAAGACAAGTATTAGAGACTTGGAAAAGCAAGATGGGACCAAAAAAATAATCTAACATTTAAAAGCAGCTTACATATTTAGAATGGAGCTTAGCATAGAAGAACATTTGCAGTCTATTATTCTTTATCTCTGAGCAGAAGGACCCCAGGGATAGGAAATTCATCATTCTTTCAAAAGACCTTTCTTTCCCACCTCTTAGCTCAAGGACAGGTATTTCTGAGAGAAAAGACAATTCTGAAGCCTGGGGCCAGTCAACAGCTGCTCATCTACTCCTTATGCCAATTTAAAGAGTTAATACAGGCAACCTCTGATGGTACACCGCTTTTAAAGTCTCCCTCGGCCGGGAGTTCTCACCTCTATTACGGCTAGGAGTTGTTCTCATGGGTTTCACAAATCATCGCCTACCCACATTAAGATGAATGCGTGGTAGTGTGCAAGAAGAGGCAGATGTGTTGGGTGGCAATGGCGCCATACAAATGCTTTTCCTCAAGATGGAAGCTGCTAGAGGACAGGACCAAAAGAGGTTGCCAGGTACCCTGGAGTTCATCTGCGTTGGCTGATAAAGGGGCACACAACAGCACAAAACCAAGGGTCCCTTATGCCCGCAGGAGATGAGTCAGACACAAGCAAGTTATGTGTTAGAGGCTGAGGGCAGGAAGAAAGAACAAAGCAGCAGTCAAGGCACATAGCCCCTTACCTCAAAGTAAGTGTCAATAAACTCAGAAACAATATGCTCAGATTTGGGTTTGTTCTGACAGTAAACAACATACATGTGCAAACGGCGCTCCTAGAATACAACAGGGAAACAGTTCAGTGGAACACTTTGGATAAAAATTTAACAACATGTATGTTAAAGAGCCAGGTCCAAACCTCCTGAGCAATTTATACAAGTTACTAGGTCTGATGAAAATCTTATTTTATAGCACATGCTGTCTTTGCCTCTGGGGCATTTTTTATTGTTTCATCCTTATCTATGCTTAAGCCAGCATTTGTTTCTTTAATGTTTGGGGAAACTCAGAATTAGCTTCCTCTAGCAGATTATAAGTAAAGGCATATATAATTTTCATAGCTTGTAGTTGTAACCATTGAATATGCATACTAAGAAATAAATGTATTTTTTTCTGATTGTGTGTGTATGTATGTATGTATGTATGTATGTATGTATGTATGTATGTATGTACCTCACATTTATTTGGGATCAGACCTTGTTTTGCTGAACGATTACAGTCAATTTTGTTGAATTATAGCAGTTTATTTTGTTGAATTATTACAGTTAAATAATAGGCTAGGAAAAACATCTAATTTTAGCAAAGTTTCCTTTTACAAAGGAGAATTATGGGTTAATCATGGTAATTCATTGGGGCAACAAGAAAATAATTTTGTGAAAAACAAGATTCAGCCAGGCTGTGAATGATTCATGACAACTCTCCTCTCTTTGGAGTTCGATATTATTTAGAATGTAGCCCTAAAAAAAAAAAAAGTACAAAGCTATCTGTTCTCAGGCAGCAGTGCTCCTAGTTTTCAAAGGTGCTTTTATACTGAAATTGTTTTATTAAATGTTCTTCTGCTGCATGAAATTGACTAGGGCAGATGTAGCCTTTGACATGGTATAGTCAATTCCCACTTCATTCTATCATAAGAATGTTTCCTTCTCCAACCTTCATATAATTGATGACTCCCATAATCACCAACTGAATGGCCAAAGGTCATGGGGCTTGAGGATTATGAGATTTAAAATGCAACAAGGTGGGTAAGTCTGTGCCACATGTAAATAACATTTCACTTTGCAACTCTATACCTCATTTAATTTGCACTGTTATCACGCTATTATCACCAATAGTGGGACAATAATTACCAATAGCCTAGACAATGAAAAATCTCTTCTATTAAATTATGCCATAGGTCAGGCTAACAAATGCTTGATAAGAAAAAGGGATCAATATCATTATTAGAGCATCTAGCTTTCTTAAGATGAGTAAGGATTTCCTCTTTTAGGCTTAAACTTGCATAATCCCTGAATTAATGAGGCTACTGGACATGCTTTCCTGAGGAATTAGATGGTTCAATCAAATTAAAGCTCCATCTAGGTCAGCATTCTGCATCTGTCCATGGACATTCTGAGTATGTTTTAATGCAAATAAAAAGGGCAATTGTTTTATCTCAGTCTTTAGAAACTAGAAATATATGCTCCTTGATTCAGAAATCTCATTTAACCATTCTGCTTCTATTATGACAGCTTTTGTACCCTCCAAAAATGTAGGGACTTACGTGCTTTATGAACAGCTCAGCCAGGAGATCAGGGTCCTCCAGACATTTCTCCAGCTGCATGAGTAAATAACTGCAGTTGGGGGAGGAGAGGGAGCAGATATGGTATCCGTGAGATAGGTACCCTTGTCCCATCCCCCCATTTCCCCCCCTGGCTTTTATATATCAGATCCAAACCAAAGTGCTTTTCAAAGGAGGCTAAGAAATATGAGTCCTTCTTAGGACCGGATTCTTTTGGGGAAGAAAGGAAACAAGATAAGTAATCTATTCAACCATAAGATAGTGGCCCATCAAAGTTCTTGTCCCTTATCTTACTAATTTCATATTGGTCACATTCACCTAGATAGGTAATCAGTGAGTCAATATTAGCCCTTGTAATAATCCAAAGTTACACCAGACTTCCCCCAGATATGGCCACTGGACTACAGTTTCCATTATAGCCATTTGGCCTGATCACTGGAAAGTTCTACCTAGGCCCACAGGTTCAACAGAAAGCTCCATGGTTACCACATGCCATGCTCTACCCAGAAATGACTGTTTACTTGTTCACTCACTCTTTATGCCAGTCATAGATCTGGTGGATGTTCCCAAAGATTATCTTATCCTTGCCCTTCATAACCTCAGGGATGCCACGGGTATTCATGGTCACCATATAGCCCTGCAAAATCAGAAGAATAGGCTAGAGGAACTAGTTTGTTTCTTCTTTGAAACATGGAAGGAGTAAATGAAGGAGGAATTAGGAGAGAATCCCTGCCCTGACAGAAAGTAGGGATGATGTGCTCTGACTTGGTAACTGGGAGAAAAGATGTACATGTGCATATACCTTATCTATAGCAACTACAGTTCTGAGGAATCCCTGAGAATCCCTGATATTCAGAAACACATCATAGATTCTTCAATGAGAGCAGAGCTAACCAATTCCCTTTAAAAAAAAGGTCTGCCCATTTTTAAATATCTTTCAATGAAATATGAAGATGATTTTTGGGGTGGTAAGATGCCTTTTGTCTACACGGAAACATAGTTAACAAAATGCTGACCTACTAAAACAAAAATCAAGTTGTTTACCTTGAACATGATACAAACACCAAGTTTGTACCAAGTTGCATTACAAACTCAAAAATTCTCACCTAGAATGTAATATACTTTATAGTAGGATAGGCATCCTGCCTCCATATTTTGCTTGGGCTTTAATTCCCATTAGTCCAGTTAACAATATCTCAAAGTAAAGAGCTTATTGGAGTTTGAAATTAAAATATCTGGGGAATACTATACTATGTTGAGATAGATTTATATTCCCTCTCTAGTGCTTTTATTAGTTGGAGAAAAGAAAGTGCTCATTTCAAGGACTTCGGAAAATATTATGATGACTGACAAGGAAGGGACACACATTACTGCTACCTTTTCTTCCATTACCTGGTATTTTGGTATTCACCAAAGTTCAAGAATTATTTCTGTACTATCCTCTCCTTTCCATTAACCAGGTCTCTATGACTATAGCACTTTGACTATAAACCTGAAAAAACTTGAATTATTGCAAAAATGGGAGAGTTCAGAAAGAAATAACTCATTGGCAGTAATGAACTGAGGACACTTTAAAATAAAACACAAAATCATTTTAGATATGTAGTAACAGAAGCTCAAATAAAATGGGTAAGAAGTTGAAGAGGAGGAGGAATGGAAGAAGACAGATTAGCAATAAGCAGACAGAAAATTAAAGTCAGTGAACTATACTGTAAAAAGAAGCACTGTTTTATTACAAAGGGAGGTTCTGCCCAACTCAAGAAAAGGTGTAACTGAACGCACATTTTGCAAAAAAATTGTGTCTGACAAAATATTTTTAAAATGCAGAAAATGAAAAACCAGTTGTTAAAGATATTAAACACATAACAACTTGTATTACTTTAATACAAGTTAAAAATATAAGAAGCAGGAAATTAGCCAGAAGTGCAATGAAACCATTACATGACGACAATATAGAAGGAGTCATTATAGGAGTCAGGGAAATTGGCAAAGGAATCAAGTGAATTTTGTACATTGGTCTCTACTATGAAAGTTGCTGGAAGTGCCTGAATCAGAACTGCCTGAATCAGAACTGATTGAAAATAAATATTTTTTTTTTCCCCCCAAAATGAATCAGGGCTTTGCAGCCCGTGGCATTCACCCAACAGATCTTAAAGAACAGTTGAGGAACTGCTGAACCATGAGATCAAATGTATAACAACTCTTAAATCAGACTTCTTTACAGAGAGGTTGGAAGGTAGCCAATATATTAGCATTGTTTTTTATAAGAATGGGATTGGGGTTGAGGGAGAGGAAAAAAGAAAACAACATCCAGGAAATTACAGTCCTGGTCTGAGATGCATTGATGAAAAACTCAAGATAACGGATATTGTAAAAATGCATAAGACTTGTTAAGGAAGAATTTTTGTGAGGTACTGGCCTGCCAGCCATTTAAAATACTGTACCATAGAGGCATCAATAATAAAGTTGCATATACTGTAAGTGATCCAGTTGAGTACTGTAATCTCAGCTGTTCAGAAAACTATAATGCGGTGAGCAAGCAGCTCTAGTGCAACCATCAACTTTTTTTTTTTTTGACAGTCTAGATCAGGGATGTCAAACTCAATTTATTTGCAGGCCGGATCAGTGTTCTAGTTTATTTATTTATTTTATTCATTACATTTTTATGCCACCCAACTCCCGAAGGTCTCTGGGCAGCTTACAACATGGATAGCAATAGCACTCAGTTTTTATATACTGCTTACCAGAGCTTGACAACACTCCCCAAGTAGTTATAGAGTCAGAATATTGCCCCCAAACTATTATGGGTTCTCGTTTTACCGACCTTTAGAAGGATGGAACGCTGAGTCAACCTTGAGCCTGGTGAGATTCGATCTGACAACCTGATGAACAAGTCAGCAGAGATGGTCTGCAGTACTGCATTTAACCACTGCACTACCAAGACACTTAGTTGTCCTCTGTGGGTTGGGGGCAGGGGAAGGAGTCAGCGGATGCATGCACGTGCAGGAGTCGACGGGCATATCTGCAGGCAGAGTCAGCAGGCACAAGCGTGCACAGGCCCCATCCCCATCCTGTATGCACACGCACCTGCCAGGCCAGGCCTGTGCACATGTGCTCCTGCTGCCTCCTGCAAACATGCGCGTCCGCTAGGATAGCATGGGCCAGGTTCCTTACAAGTTCCAGGATGTCCACATAGGCCAGATTCGGCCCAGAGGCCTTGAGTTTGACACCCCTGGCCTGGCCTAGCTGTTTCCCCAATTCTGCTGCTGAATACTGATGGAAAAATCATTGATATTCCCTACTAAAAGGCTAATACTAGCACTGTTTCTCTAATACATTTCTTCCAAAACAAGTCTCCAATAGGATGACCCAAAATATTTTAGCTTTTAAGTAAAACTTTATCAAATTTTCGAAAGAGATATAAAAGAAGCCAACAGTTCCAGCCTGGCACAAAAATGTGATTTTAATAAATGAAATTCCTGACTATAAAAATGTTATTTGCCTTGCATTGCAGAAATTGAAACAAATATGCAAACACTTCTATTTCCAAATTCTAATTCCAATTCTAAATGAAGCGGTTGTTTCATGTTTGACCCACATATAGTTAGGATTGAAATATATTGTTTTGAATTAAAAATCAGGGCTTTTCAAGCTGAATTTGAACGTCAAACAATTTGTACACAACTAGTTAAGACATAAGAGGGCAGACTAGTTGCTAGTTTGAAAGACAAGCAATAGAAGGTGGAAATAAATAAATAGGGCTCAAAATGGAAGCAAACACAACAAGCTGATTCATTGTTAAAATTTACAATTAAGACATTCAACGGAATATCGCATTGTAAAATAATGTGCTCTCTACGGGATATTACATTCCACCCTGTTTTATGTTTCCCCCAGTAGCCAATACTTATGTTGTACCCAAAAGCATGCAACCAGTTCTCATTTGAATCTTTGGGATTTTACTTTTGTCAAAACTTTGTCAAAATGTAGTATACTACCAGTGTGAACTTCTGGACATAGCTAGCCCATCTCAAAAAAAAAACGAGACAGAGACTAGAGGAGACCAAAAACTGAAGGGAAAAGTCTTCTCTTCATAAGAAACTGAGGTTTTCAAACCTCAAAAGAGCATTGTGTGCCCTGGGTGGCAATGCAGCAAATCCCCAATCACACAGGGTTGCCCTGGGTCAGTCCATAGTTACTTGAATGGCTCTTCAGACTGAAGATTAGAATCAAGCATTAATTTTCTTTTTCTTCTGCTCTTGCCAAGCAAGAAGACAGGCAGTCTCAAGCAATCTACGCTTTGGAGGAGGGAAAATATTTTTCCCAAGATCCCAAAAGATCTGGAGATGACCCGCTGATGGATAGGGAATTAGTGTCTAAGATGTAGAGTATATGTGTGCACCTCCACAATCTGGCCCAGGTCGTCCACGTACATCTTCTCGGTTTCAATCAACTCCCTGAGAACAAACCTGCAGACAAGACGAAGCAGCAGTGTCTAAGGGGAAGGAAATGCATTGTGTGAGCCCTTTCCCCTCTTTTCTTAGGCACGGCACCCCTCCCATCTTCTTATTCTGTACACGTGTGCCAGTTACAGACATACAGTAAAGTCTTCTCTATGACTCAGAGAAAGGACCTTGTTAGCAAACTGCTTAAGGTATGATTGAGCAAGTATGCTGCAAATATCTGAGCAGTCAGAATTATAGGAATGTTAATGCATAATTAACAACTGATCCCATGTAGCATGTAGCCCTAGCACATTTGGAATGAAGACTTAGGACTTGATGGGATATACCCTGAGTACAAAAGCTATGAAATAACTCTTGTTTCACCTACATTAAATTTGTGCCTCTGTGCTTTTCAGTATCCTAAGGATCTTGGGACAATGCCTGCTACATTTGCCTTCCACCTAGTCCTGCCTTTGTCCCTTTCTCCCATCATGGTTGTAAGCTACTGCACCAAGGAAAATCACTTACATACTCTTTTCTAAGGCACTACGCCTCTCCTCCTCTTCCTGCTCCTCAGAGTTTGGGGGCTGTACGAGCGGTTCCAAGGGAGACTCTGGGGTTCCAAGGGAGACCGTGGGGAGCAGAGAGGGCTCAGGACCCTGCCGGAAAAAAAGAAAAGATTCCATTTCATGTTAAAATTTGCAATAGACAATAATAGGTTAAAAGGCAGGTTGGGCAACTCAAAACGTCTTACTCAAGGCAACTCAAAACGTCTTACTCAAGCAAGAATTGAGTTACTGCTGTAGTGTCTCATTTCCTCTAACCTCATTCAGAATATGAGAAGTTTGATGATGCTCAGGAAGGAATATTAATCACAAATCCAGATTCATTTTTCCGGTTTGGAGCAGATTACTTGTTTTTGATGCTGGACACTATTGACATTGGGCATACATCCCTTTTGATTCCCCAGCTTCTGAAAAGCAATTTGAAACCTCTTCACTTCTCAAATTTTATAAGTTATGAGGTAAATAAAGCAAATTGCTGACCAACCCAAGAGCTGCTCCAGGTTTTGCGGTAACAAAAATCCCCAAGGGAAAGAAAATACGCTAATGCTCCAAGTTATTGGAGGCTTTTGCAAGAGAAGAAAGTTATAGAAGCCATTTCTTTTTAAACAAAACAAAACAAAAAACCCTCCCAATTTAAATGCCTTGTTTTTCATGTATAGTATATGCGGAAAGCAAAACTGATTTCCTTGGGTTTGGTTCTCAGGTCATCTGTTTTAACAAAATAAAAGAGGTATATATTCTGTGTTCAAATCAAGCACATCAATTTCCAAAACTGATGTTATTTGTAAAAACTAGACATTCATCCTGCTCTGATGCCTGCCAAATTTCACAATGAAAATATTTTTGAATTCTGTGGTTCTTGAGTGCAACCTGTTTCATCCTATAACATTTTTGTTAGAGAAACATTTAGATGGATACATCAAACTTTTTCCACCTTACCTAACTATTATGGCTTTTAAACTTTGAATCTATATGCCATTATTATAAATCGATGAACGTCTATTTCAAATATGTTTTGAAATTTGCTAATAACGTTTTGGTCAACAAAGCATTAATAGCCTGGTTGTAGTCAGAAATTTGTGTACATAAACCTCTGAGTAACAGTGGGCTTCATCTGAACATAAGAACCTATCTTACGTGGAATCAATCCGATAGTCTAAACCAGGTATATCCAACCAATGGCCTACGGTCACATATAACCGTGGACAGGTAGTAATGGAGCCCCACAAGATCATAATAAAAATATTTTAAAATGAAGGAAGTTTGTTACATATATTATATATATATATACTAACTATATTATATATTTTATATGTGGTCCAAGACAATTCCTCTTCACTCAGTGCAGCCCAGGCAAGCCAAAAGCTTGAACACCCATGTTCTAAAGTATTGTTGATTAATGTTTAATCATAAAACAAATACAGTACCAGCAGAACAAGCTCAAGTTCACATACTTTAGTATTATAATTCTTGAATCACATCTGGACTTCAAACATCTGGATAATTACCAGCTAGCACAAAGAGATATAGAAACCTCTAATTTTTCCTGCCACCTTATGCTTTGTATTTATTCATGTTGACTATGGGGAGATGGGATGTCTGGAAAAACAATGAAAAGATGCAGTAGTTCAGGGGAAAGGCATGTAATGCAGAGAAAGAAGAATAGTCATAATATGGTTGATAGCCCAGCCTATGCTCCTGATGGGGCAACTGGCTAGTGTGGATATGATTGGCCAACTGAAAATTCACTAAACTCAAATTTTCTTACTGTCAAGGCCCTGAAACATCTTATTACCAACATTTGACAGTGAATCACAACCTCGCTAAGGGATTTACTGCTGATTTTCAAAAGCAAACCACAGGGTGTGCACTGCAGAATCAGATTCATTTCAGCATGTTAAGCCAGACAACGCCCCCCCCGCCAAAAAAACTTTGAATCTAGGCTTGCTGTCAACATTTTGCCAGTGCATGTGGAAAGAGGCCATGATTACTTCTTGAAATTTACAATTGGTCATGATAATTAGAATTGATCATTATGATATCACATATCACATATTTCTTTGTGCAAATAACCCCTGTATGTCACTCACCTTATTTGCATCATGTTAGGAATTACTGTTCAGACCAGAGACTAAAACCAGATTTTAATCTGCATCTTTACCTATTTTATTATTTTTCCATTTTCTTCCAGATATCCCAGTGTCCGTCTCTGCCAACCACCTCTGCAGCCTTCTGCAAAATTACAGTGATAATTTTACAGCTCAGTACATAAATGCCAGTGACTTTTTTGTATCTAAGATTTCACACAACTCTTATCAAAGTATATGGACACTGAGCTGGACTTCAATGACTGGTGACTTGCCCAATTTCATCAGGGTAAGGCCAGTCGTTTAACCTTTTTTATTCAGAATGTTTTAAGTTAACGTTTGTTAATTCACAATTTCTTCTCATAGATGCAGCCTAGCCCTGAGTCTTTCTTGCTTCTGTGGTTGGTTTATTTGTCATTGTTATTAATCCTTCCAATTTTGCTGTTTGTGACATCGATGAGCTCCAACACACCTAGAGTTTTGATCCCACAGCCAAAACCTATTGAGTCATTCCATTATTTGACGCAGCTCTTTCCCAGCCTGTTTCACTTGGACCTCTCTACTTAACAGGAACATCATTTTGGCAGACACAGGAGGAAATGAATTAACTGCATCCAACAGATGTTTTAGGAAAAAACATGATGATATTGAAACATGGGTATACTGAATCTGTACTAAATTTAATGTGTCCTCTAATTTTTTTTTTTGGAAGATCATTTTCACATCTGTTGTTGTTTTATATTTATTCATTAGATATGTATCCAACATTTTTTTCCAGGAGCTCATGGTAATGCTTATAACTCTTTCATCTTATCTTCACATCAATCAATCCATAACATAACATAACATGTCTGACTCAGAGGTGTTCACAGATGAGCTGGTATCGAACCATTCAGTCTAATGGAAGCAGTGATAACAGTCTCGTGGTAGAACTTCTGCTTCTCTTGTACCCACATTGTGACATCACATCAATGTTCAAAAGGAGGATAGCATATTGTGTGCTGGTACAACAGTGTCATTTTTTAAAAAACCCAGAGCTAAGAATATACATGGACAGACTACACACCATCCAACGAGCTTCTAAGGCTAAGAGTGGAATTGAACCATACCCCCAAACCTACTCTTAAACCTTAAATTCACTTTGAATATGACTATATTATCTTGGCAACAATGAGGGACATGGTTTGTCCTGTGATAGGAGAGGATATTTTAAAAGAAAAATTATTTACTGTGCACTACTCTTCTTTCCTAATATTTTTATTAATATACTTTCCTGGTATTTTGACTTTTCTGGGGAGGAGTGATTGAATTTATCGTGAAAAAAAAACAAAAAACCTCACAGATACAATATCCATGAAAAAGTAAGGAATTAACACATAGATCCTGTGTGCTTATACTACTAAATTAATTATTAGTAATTTAATCTGCAACAGCAAATAGTCAGAATCAGACATCAGGTGATTCCTGTATGAAAACAAATTATAAACATTAAACATTAAAGGTAAACATTCTAATAAATTATAAACCCTACCGTGTTACTGAAATAAGAAAATGTGAAGGAATTTTATTTGATTCTTTTTTCCAAGGTCTCTGATGAAAACCTCACTGGTCTTAACCCGGCAATAATAAGCTATGTAGTATTTGATGGTGGAGTTTTCATTGATCCCATATTTGGAGATATGCTTGCTACCCCCAATAAATTTACACAGGTATGAAATTGACATGTCTTCTTGAAAGCAATTTATATGCATATGTATGTAGGAAGGATAAAAAAAACTTTTCCTACTTATTTCATTGTAAGAATATTGGATGAAGGGAAAGGCTCTTCATTCATCCAGTTACTTCAATGGAGTGAAGAAAAAGAGACAGCAAATGACAGATTCCCACATTCAGGCAATTGCAAAGTCCCAAAAGCATGAGAAAGATGGTGATGTTTATATTTTTATCTTATTGTTCCTCCTGAAATAATCTTTGTGAACAGAAACAGGAACAAAATAGATACTAAGCAATTAGAGTACATCTATTTAAATAAAAGCTTGATTATTATCCTACTCTCCAGTGGTTATTTGTCTGTAGAACACTCTCTCAACTGGGTGATTTCCAGATGGTCAAATGCCAGAAATCTGCTGGAAAGAGCTCCAGTGAAGCGAAGGATTGATTTAGAGAGTCATAGATTGGATCTGTTTATTGGCATAACTGAATGGATCGAACATTTTCATTTTCTTTTTATTGTCACTGGGGTAATTTGTGTGATCTATCTATTTTAAAAATAGTTAGTTTAACAATGCTGTGGTTAATTTACCTCAGTATTTGAATTTTCTGTTTTCTCCATTTGTATTATTTTCTTTTGGAGCCAAAATTACCCAAAGTTCAGTAATTTTGAGAGAAAGTCAACAAAATCTCACCTAAACTTGGAGAAACTAGTTAAGTCAAGCAAGGGCTACGTATGTCCTTAAATTGGTGGTGGAAATCAAAATCACTAAGTTCACATATTAATAAAATATTTCATAGTCATAATATTACAAAATTCCATATCAAATTTAATTAATAATGATAAAGTTGATTACTCATTCTTTATTATTTTGTAACATGTGTGACATGAAGTCTGATGGTAGATGATGTTAATTATACTAAAAAAGTAAATAAAACTTTTATTAAAAAAAATTGGTGGTAGAAATCAACAGAAATCATTTGGCCCTCTATTGGAAAGGAATTTACCTGATTATTTACATGGTTTGTTTGAAACATGGTGGAGTTGGGTGTTGATGAAATCTTAAAACAATATTAGTGTATGTACTAAGACGTTAGTCAGAATTAGTCTTTTCATGCCAGTTCAAGTTAGATTTTTTTTAACCATCTCTATCAAACTCGCTAGAGGTAGGATAAAGTTTGAAAGTCTGTTCCCTCCACCACACACACACACAAAGGAAAAAAAATGCAAAGAAAATGGGAATGAAAGATTTGATGCCAATCTAGGTCAGTTTGTAAATAATAAAGATTGTAACAGAAACAGTTACAATCCTAGAACCTGGTTAATCCAAGCCCTGGTTTGAAATGTTTACAAGATAATAAAACAAGCCTGTGAGGGCTGCTACATTGAAAGAAGGCCAAAGGGTTTGGGGCATATTTGGAAGACTCAGAAAGGCCTTGAAAATATTTGACTGGCACTTTCATTTCAGATAGTCCACCTCCCAGTCTTGTCAAAATCTTCCTTTCCTACATCATTTTGTAATTCTGTACTAGATTTTGCTCATGGATGTGTTCTATGTTGAATACTTTTCTTTCTTCATTAAAATATTGTTTAGTTCGCAGTCAAAACTGTATTACAAATTTTAAAATCATTGAATATTGTCATTGTTTGGGTTTTAATTATTCTTAATTTTCTGAACTGGGTCTCAGTTTTTTTGTTCATTATTTCATTAATACTCTTTTCTGTCAATCCAGGTTGTAGTTACAGTGAATGACGTTCCAGCAAATTGTTCTGGCTCATGCACTTTTCAATATCTCAGGGAAATGTCTCCCTTAGTCAGTAGCATTGACTATTCAACAGGTAATGCTTCTTCAAATGGATATACTATTATTATCATTGAAGGTTTATAGGAATTTTCCTAGTTTCAGGGAAAAACTGAAGAAGTAGCACAAAAGATCTCTAAATTTTTCATGAAACTAATGACTGAATTATAAAGTCTGAACCTTGTTGGTCTTTGTTGGAAATTAATGTATCCAGTCCCTGGCCACCACCGGCTGAGAAACATGACTGAAGATGACCTCAATGAATGAGAAGCAAAAGCTTTTTCTTAGGACTCAACACATTCTCCCAACTCTTGGGGGTCCAAAAGGTGCTTTTTCAAGAGACAATTGGACTTTGTTTTTTTCTTTAAAAATGTTTTGCTTCTCATCCAAGAAACTTCTTCAGCTCTGCTCCTTGCAGACAGCCGGTCATTTGCATTCTTTTAGTGGGTCATTAAGATCATCTGGGGGTTTATCTGTGTCACCAGGGTCACCTGAGTAGTGCAAATGGGTGTAGAGCCTTCTTGGAACTGTTGTAAGGACTGTGTTGTAGATTGGAGATAAATGATGTCATATCCCTCCCCCTCTGTTGAGAGAGAGATGTTTGAAATAGATTGCTTCTTTAACCTCTCTTTCAAACAAGCCATCCTCTCTGTCCAAAATATGGACATTGTTGTCTTCCAAAGAGTGGCCTGTGTCTTTTAAATTCAGAAGAACTGCTGAGTCTAGCCCTGATGTGTTTGTTCTCCAATGTTGACTCTTAAAAAAGCACCTTTGTGCAGGGGTGGGTTCCTACCGGTCTAACAACCAGTTTGGTGATAGCGCTTCGCTGCATGCACATATTCCATTAGCAGAAAAAGGGGACTTTTACCTCTTGCTGCAGCTCCAGAGAGTCAGAATAGCTGATGGGCAGTATTCGCACTGTCACGCTGATCAGCTGTGCTTAAAATGAAGGGAATAAAGGTATCGGGCAGGGGCAGGTGGGCGGGCCCAGCTTCATTTCCTACATAACCAGTTTGCCTGAATTGGTAGTTCTATAACAACTGGTTCGCCCAAACTGGTGCAAACTGGTAACAACCCACCCCTGCCTTTGGGACAATCATGATCTGGATGACTGAGAATCTCCATAGACAACTCTTGGGGGTGTTTTTGGATGTTGCCTGTCCATCATGATTCTAAGCAAATGATGGCCCAGTGAAGGCAGAAATATAAAAACGTATAATATAATATGCAGCAATGTAAAACAGTGTAAAATATAAAACAATAACACAGCAGAAGAATGCTCAGGGGCAATACAAATCTTTAAATTAGTAAAGTTTGATAAGAACCACCGCAGAATTCATCAACTAAGGCCGTCTCATAAATGAAGATCTTTACCAAACTGAAGGAGCTGGAAACAAAGAAGAGAAGAGGCTTTCCTGAAAAGCTGGTTACAGGGACTTGGGGTCAGCTATCAAATGATCCTGCTATCTAGTTCCAGTTGTACAGACATGAGTAGATGTTAAGACAGGGATCTCCCAGGAGTTTAACTCCCAGAATTCCTCAGCTTTGTTGACTGAGGAACTCTGGGAGTTGAAGTCCAGAAGTCTTGCCAAGGTTGGAGATCCTTGTGTTAAGACACAAAGGAAGAGTCAAGAGGGCAGTTGAACTATGCTGGCCTGATTCTAGGCATTTGCAAAGAATACCTTAATCTGTTGCAAATAAAACAATTGAATCTTGTCTCATCTCACCTATTAAAACATTTATTACTATGATAGTTTTTGTGGATTGCAGTCCATTTAATCAGCTATGAAGCTTAAATCATTACTAGTCCTAGGTCAAAGATGCCAAAAACCAAAACTGAGTTAGGTCATTAATAACCTTGCCAGATAAACCTCCCTTGGCTCTGCAAGTAACAATAAATACAGTCATTATTTTGGATCAAGGAAATGACCTGCAAAGCGACTTTTTTCTCCCAAGATGCTTTTTGGGAATAAGGTTATGACCAACCAAGGAAGACATTAAAACACTAAAACTAGTACAAATATACAAGAAGATCAACTTAGAATCTCTGCAAGTCCAGTGGCTATAATTTGATTAAAACTTTTCAAACAATCCACTGCCCTGATATACTACAGACTGTTTGCCATTGGATGCTTTTAATATTTTGCAGCAATTCCAGAGGGAGAAATTTCGTGAGAGAGAAATAAGAACACTCATCCCAGTGAAAGGTCTTGTCCATATAGGACAGGTGTTGTAGAAATGCTGGCCTATGGCTTTCTATATTGCTTTTTTCAGAGACTGTAACTTTGTGATAACACCCATAGTTCAGGTGCTCATGATTTTGTGGCAAAGCATTTGGTTGGAAATGAAAACATCAAAGTTATGTGAGGACTAGCAAAAATTTGTGTGGCAGCTTCTTAAGTGTAGAATGATATTACTATATATCAAGAAGATCTGGTGGCACAGTGGCTAAAGTACAGTATTGCAGGCTAACTCTGCCCACATCCAGGAGTTCAATCCTGACTGGTTCAAGATTGACTCACCCTTCCATCCTTCCAAGGTTGGTAAAATGAGGACCCAGATTGTTGGGGCAATATGCTGACTCTGTAACTGCTTGGGGAGTGTTGTAAAGCTCTGATAAGCA
>JANHGC010001804.1:126950-145555 GCA_027560395.1 Boaedon fuliginosus
CAGCCAGCGTTGCTGGCTGGGGACTTCTGGGAGTTGAAGTCCACCCATCTTAAAATGGCTGACGTTAGGAAACACTGGAATACAGTATATTACTGTCAAAGGTGATACCTGAGCTGTTCATCAAGAATAGAACACTTCCCCCCCACCTTTCAATCGGTTTTGAAAAGCTGAGCAAGATCTAATTGCAGCTTCAGATCATGGCCAGAAATCCCATTTGTTCTGGGCATTACTGGATTCAGGCAGAAAAATGAAATAATGTTCACAAGGAGAACAACTGTGTCAATCATCCCATCCAGCCCCTTCTAGGGTAGCTGCTTGCTAGAGGCATTTCCTGCAGAAGGAGCCTATTGAGTAGGGAATAGAATAATGTGCCCATGAGAATACCACAAGCAGCAATGGAATGTGCATAAATCTCTAAGACTTGCATACAAGGGGGGGGGCACATGCTGGAAAAATGCAGCCATTCAAGGAAGACCACCCCCCTTTTCTATGGGGCTAATACTTTCCGTGGCATAAACTAATTTTCTTCTTTGTTTCTGCATTAACCACATCTTAGGTGCTATGAAAGGACTACAAGCTCCTATTCAATTTGTTCCCCTCTCTTACTGTTTGTCTCAATATGTGGCAGTACATTCTTGGCTCATCATGTCTGGGTTTGGAAACTAAGCAGGGTTGGCCCTGGTTAAATAATTATATGGAAAGCTATTAAAGAATTAAGGGCAATAACCAGATTGGAAAGTTATGAAAACATCCAAAAAAGTAGACATGAAAATCCGCTTCTACACTATTGCCAGGAAAATTGCAAGGCCATACTCATGAAGTCAGCTGGAGCTGAGCTCACGCAGAAGACTTTATCTTACCTTTATTATTATTATTATTCAAGGAAGATAATTACTCAACCTCTTCGTCAGGCTGGTCAAGAAGCCTGTATCACTTCTCTAACTCTTTAAACTATTACTAGGTCCACGCAGAAGAGAAAGCAGAAAAGAGCTCTTGCAAAATGAATGAGCTTAGCCAATGAAAGAGATGGGCTGACTTCAGTTTAACAAAACTTTCAGCACAGAACATACTTGTAAAATTTTTATCAGATATTCAGGTAACCAAAAATCTAAATGAAATCTAAGCACAGCTAGTAAGTTTCAGGGAAGTGCAAATTCAGATTTAATCTGAAATGTATCTTCAGACATTGTTGCATTTTTAGGTCCCGTTCCACCTGTTTTTAGAGAAATCTTTTGCCCCACCCTCTAAAATCATTCTCCATGAGTGTTTCAGAAAACAGGTGGTGCATATGTATTGTTTTTAGAGTAATGTGCTTACAGTAAAACTAAATATCCATGCTTTATTCTCTCTTTTATTGGCTAATTCATAATACCTTGAAGGAAGCCTCAAGAATGTTTAGCAGTATAGAGTCACCCCTGTTTTTTTTGGGAAGTAGCAGGGGTAATTGCATGCAGGTACAAGTATAGGCATACTTGTAGAAACACGATATAATTTAAAAGAAATTACTTCCCCAAGAATGATAACCGGTACCTGAACCAAATCAGAAACTCCTTGTGATGCATGGAGAAGATGCAATAAACCCAGTCCTGTGCTACTTCAACACTCCCAAAGGCAGCATGTGATTGGTTCAAAATTATGCTTTAATTTTTTCTTTGTGGAAAATAGTACGGCCTTCTTACTGCTGTTGAAATTGTACATCCCAACAAGAGTGCTGAAAGTGTCACGGTTAGAATTGGCAGCATGGATGGAGGAAACAATAGTGAATGGAGAAGAAGGATGAGATCACTGTGAAAACAGGTGGAGAAAGCAGGCTGAACTGTGGGGAAGCAGCCAAGGGAAGCAGCAGCTCTCTCAGCAATTTGTTGCAAAGTTTGTGCCACCTCTACAAAAACACAGCAGACGAAGGCATACCTACTCACCAGCAGCGTTACACAACGCTTTTACCCAGTGATATAGTGCTATTTCTATCAGACCTGCAGCAGAATCTGGCACCATCCATTGGTCTGGAGACCAAGCACCACCAGGAAGCTACATTCCCTATCTTCCAGACACAGTGTCCTTGCATAGGGGACATTAATCATTGGTTGAAAAAAAGGTATACCTACAATAGTCCTTTATTTACTCTGCTCTCCCCTTCACTCCTCTCCATTTAGTTCTCCTTTTGTATCATGTCTATCGTACCGTGAACCTGTGTGCTCGAACAATCTTACCTTTCAGTATTCGGATTGCCCAGTGCTTAGAAATGCTATATTTATAAGTATTAACTAATGACATCGAAATGATAACAGTAGATGAATACTGCAGCTAACAGGATTGCCCTAAGGCCATCAATTAGCAGAAGAAAAATTCAGCCTAAGGACTTACAGATCTATAGCTCAATCACTGGTATCAGTGGAAAAGGTCCATCTGAGGGCTAACTACATTCTTTGAAAGGGAGGGATTTAATTAGGCTTTTTGCAAAGAAGAAAGGGTTTACAAAAACCCTTGACAAGCTTCCATTAGTGCTCATCATGGCTATTACTTATGGGAAAATAAACACTGGATGTATCACATGCAAGCAGGATTTTAGCTTCTTTTTTTTGCTGACTCTTAGACTATGCCTATGCTGTTCTCATGCCAGGAGAAGCTTATCTGCTTATTTTTCATGAATCCCACCATGACCATGCCCACCCAGCAACAGGGCAGAGAACCGGTTGCTGACATTTTTGGATCCCACCCCTGGTTGGGATGGTTTTAATAGGACAGCAAAATCAACCAAACAGCCTTAAATTAATATTTCGTTACTACAGGAGCAATAGGAAGGAAGAGGTTTGCTTTCAGACCTTATAGCCCAAGTTCAAAAAATAATCCTTCTGCACCAATTGTTAAGGAACAGAAGTGACTCTCCCAAACCCACATACTGTAGGCAGAACAGATCGTGTAGTTTAGAGGTATTTTTCTGCTTCCTCTACCTTTTGATTGGGCATTTTCTCTTCAGATAATTAATCTTGCAATGGAGTAACTTCAGACACTCCCTACTTAGAATGGCTATAAAAATTTGCTTTGGTAAGGAATTTTGCTTTGTCCCCCACTCCCTTCCCCCATGGTGTCTAGAGCCAAATGTTACATGTATTTCGGGAAGCAACTCACAGTAGCTGGAAAATTCACAGCTTTACCACTTATGCATATGCCTGATACATCTGGTGGGCAAACGTCTGATGAGTTGGATACTGGCCCTGTCCAACGAGGCAATTCTTATGCGTCATACACCACCAGAATGGGAGATGGGTAGAAGCACATCTCCGATTCATACTAATATTATTTAGACTGGTAAATCCTTATTCATCTTTGCACAATCTCTTGACATGACTTTGGAAGGAGAGTAAGGAAAAATTACTTATTTATAACATTTTCTGTTTCTGGTTTCCATCATTAGAAACAATCCCAAAATAATGAGAGAAATAATATTTCAATCATTTAGGTCAGGGGTGAGGAACGATGGCCCTTTTATGACTTGTGGATTTCAACTCTCAGAATTCCTAAGCCAGCCATTTTTTTCTCAGGAATTCTGGGAGTTGAAGTCCACTAATCATAAAAGGGGCATAGTTCCCCACCTCTGACTTAGGTACATGACGAAGAACCCAGTGTAACTTAAAAGCTTGCACAGCCATTTGACAAAATAACTTACGACATTGAAAATTCATCATCACCTTGTCTGTCTTTTAAAGTTGATTTTAGGAACAGCTCTGTTTGCAACTGGTTGTTTCCACAACACACAACAGTCTTGGGCCAACCAGGCCAAGCCAAACAGTGATGCCTGCTTACTATGAACTAAAGAGGCAAATACATTTACACAATAAGATGGGCCAAACTCTCAGAGAAATAGTGACTGCTGCAAAACAATAGGGTCTTGAGCACTAATCCTTAGAATGCAGGACTGTTCTTGATAATTTAAGAAGCTGAAAAGATGAGGTATAGGTAGTCCTTGATTTAACAACCACAACAGTGAGTTTTGCCTCATTTTACAGCCTCTCTTGCCACAATTTTTAAGGTGAATCAGTGCATTGTTAAATTAGTAACACGGTTGTTAAGTGAAGCTAGGCTTCTCCATTGACTTTGCCTGTCAGAAAGTTGCAAAAGGTGATCATATAATCCTAGGACATTACAACCATTATAAGCACCTACCCAGTTGCCAAGCATCCAAATTTTGATCATGTGACCATGGGGATGCTACAACAGCCGTAAGTGTGAAAAATGGTCATAATTCACTTTTTTCAGTGCTGTTGTAACTTTGGAGTGATTGCAAGTTGAAGACTACCTGTACTATAGAGCTAATTCCATAGTCATCCCAATTACTAATAATATCTCTACTCTCACGTGAGATGATAAATAGAGTTCAGTGATTTGATCCTCTAACACAGGAGTTCCTGAAGGTTTTGCCATCACATCTCCCTTTAGGATAACCTTAATGTATACAACTCCTCTAAAAATCCAAACACCAAAAACAACACCTGGACTCTGTATGCACCTCCCTGAGGGATGTACCGTATATCTCAGTTTGGGAAACCCTGCTGTGACAGATCACTACCTGTGATTTTGCTGAAGCAAAAAAATTAGGATAAGAAGCAACTACCTTAGCCAATGCTGAATTAACAAACTAAAGGAGAAAGACAGCAATCAAACAACTACGTTGAGATGGGCAGCAAACAAATTCAATACATAAATAAAAATAATTACTGTAATGATGGTTTTTAAAATCACCTAATGATATTAAGCAGTGTTATTTACTCAGGAATCCTTAATAAGGTATTTGTAACTTCCTTTTGCACTGTGCACCATCAATGTAATTAAAGATAGCTGAACACGTTGAAAAGCTCACCGCTTTTCACAGCACACTTACAGGTAAGAGAAGGATTCTTATTCATTTTTATAACTGCAATAATAGGAAAGAGGAATGGCTCAGAAATTATTTATATTGAGAATTGGCGTATAAAGTGCTCTTGGCACTGATACTCTGCAGAGTTTCTGTAGAGGCACCTTATGCCAATGAACATATTTTGATCCAGAAGACATTTATATATATACTGGTTCAAGCCTTCTCCTTAGTCCCCATGCAAGATTTTTTTTAAGATTCAGAGAGGAATAACATTTGAGTCCCTCATCAATTTATATTTTTTCTCTATGGTTTATTATCCACTGACATCAGTGGCCCAATAAATACAATCTTATTCCACCCACCTCACTATCCAAAGCAAACCTAGGCTGCTTACAGTCATTAAAACAACTCTTGGATTTACACAGTACTGATGCGTTGTCACAACTGATGATTTCAAATGGCTCCCCTGCATTTTTAAAGTCCGGAATCATTGCTCTTGTTTCCCCCATGCTCCAAGAATAGAATGGCTGCTCACCAATGTGAGGATCTGAACACTTCACTAATATGACCACAACTTGACTTCTATGGAATGAAGTAGTTCCAAGTTCGACCTGCCGTCTTGAATGTCAAATTCCACCAAGGGAAAAGTTTGGACCGATGATAAATCACCTATTCTAGATTCCCTGGTTTAGTTCCGTTTTTCTGTTAGGAGCTGAGGCGGGATGCCTAAGTGCATACAGGCGCCCTTCTCAAACTCAAGTCTGCTGAAAAGCCACCCAGCACCTGACCTGAGACTTCCTGCTCTCCCAGTGCGGCACTCCATTCTTACCATGCGGAGGAGTTGAAAAAGCACTCTGCACCAACTTGAAGCGACTGTCGTCTTCTTATTCCTTCCTCACTGACAAGAATAAAGGCACCGTCAGTCAGAACCTGAGGGACATCTGACTTGGATTGAGTCTAATAGTAGGATTCACCACTGTTTTCATCCCATTTGTAGCATTTGCCCTGCAAAATGTGTCCATGCCTGCCTGTGGAGACCAGGAGGAGGGAGAAGGAGGTAGGGCTGAGTAGGGCAGAGCAGAATAATTTGGTCACCGCAATCTGAGAGCAGCGCCAATCATATCTGGACTGGAGGCACTGCTGATAACTGGAACAGCCACCTGCAGGTTTTGAGGTTCAGCCAGCATTTATTTCAGGATCAGATTCTCAAGAAACATCCCGTGGAGAGAAGTAGTCAAGAGAGGGCATCCTAATCCTTTTTGGTTGCTTAAAAAGTTGCTCGGTCGATAGCTTTGCTCTGGAAAGCTTTGCTTCCTAATCCCTCAGTACACTGGAACCAGCTGCACAATTACTTGTGTCAGGAGGCCAGGCACTCTTGACATGCCTCAAAGGCACTCTTTTTTTGCAGGAAGGGAGACTTGCATAAAGAAAAGGCCCGATGCAGATTTTCCCTCCACACGGAAGCCCTGTTTGCTGCCTGCATAGCTAATAAGGGCACTTGGAGATATGCAAGCAAATGTATATTTTAACACTTCCATTTGACTGTGGGAAAGCGGCATTAACAATCCACCTTTGATCTGAGAACAAAAGAAAGGGAATTAATACCAGCTTCTCTTCCTCTAGTTCCGGTTTCACCACTCAATTCTCAGCTGTGCTCCCAGATCTGAGGACAAAAGTCATGCTTGCTCCCACAACCTCTGTTCCAATTTCACCGAACCACTGTCATTCCAACAGCTGCTTCTAGGCCCCAAGAGACCTATTTCCAGGCCCTTCAAACCAGAGGAATAAACCAACAAGCCTTGGAGGTCCAATCAAAATAGACCTGAGATTAGCAGATACATTAATGATCATGTTCATGTGTCAAACCAATTCATGTTTTGCTTAATAATGATAGATATGATTGCTACCTGGATTCACATAACATGAAAGCTACAAACCATCGCATATAAATCACAGTGACCGGTTCCGAAAACATATTATAGCACAATTAGACAAACTGCATATGACTTTATGTTTTGGATGACTCTTGTTCACAGGTGTGAGGCCTGAAAACTCTGATCCGTAGGAGAAAACTAACAGTATGCTTGCTCATGAATAGAAAATACAATTCCAATGTTATTACAGGGATGTGAACAATTTAAATGCAATACAGGGAAATAAAAAAAATCCAAAAACTATTCCAGAAAAAAATTAATTTTTTTAAAAAAAAGGTTTGCACTACAAATTTCAGATCTGTTCAATTGTTACAATCCTTAATCCATGGACATGGAATCATACTTTTATGGGCAGGGCTTGGGGTAATGGGAGCTACATCCAATATAAATGGAGAACTTTGGAAAGGTATTCCATTAAACAAAAACCGGAGAAACACTAGAAACAAAACTCTACAGTTTTTCCTCACAGTTTTTGCAGTTAGTTTCCTTAAATGATATGCAGGATTACATATGTGGTACTGATGATGTTACCTAGTTTGGGTAATGAAATGTCTGCAAGAAAATAACCAAGTTCAGTATCAAAAACTCCTGATGTGCTATAACCTCAGTGGGACTTTATTTCTAAATCATATAAACATGGTTTCAATAGCTCTTTTACATCCACCATTTTGAAGCCAGTGACTGTTGCTGGGATTATCTATAAGCACCCATTGTGTAACAGATCCCCAAACTAGCCATTTTTAAAAGCTTAAGGGTGGTTTGAGATAGGCTATGTTGTCTGTCTCTCACCCAAATGAGTAGTCAACACCCAAAAAAAGGAGCAGCCAGTAAAACGAACATTATCTGAATACAAGATTTGGAGCAGAACAGGTACCCATTTAGCAACAAGATTCCAACCCTCAGCTTGTCCCTTCTAACCTATTATTAATTTAGCTACATGGCTGAGAATTGGCAGGCTTCAGCTTTCCTAAGTGGAAGGGAAGAGGAGGGTATACAGAGAAAAAACAACAATAAGGAACGTATTACTGGGCAGAATTATTTGGGTGGACGTGTAAAGCACAAAAGAAAAGACAGATGTGAATAGGCCTAATTAGGAGTCCATACACCACAGAATCAAGTTCAAAATCGTATGTGCATTTTTTCACATGCATATGTGAGTAACTGCATTGATCTCTACATTATGTGATGGAATTCAGTGATTTTGAAATTGCTACAGAGGATGCTGCTGGGGTTTTTTAACCATTTTATCATGGAATTCTCAACTAGGCAAATAGAAGAAGAGGGCTTCCCTAGCGTTATATTCCCTGGCCTAGCCTGTGTTTGCAAGGGAGTGCTGGGTTTGTTTTGGAGGGTACTAAAACATGGGTCCACTGGAATTTTAAAGTTCTCCATGGCCTGATGGCATTTTTCAGGCATAAAACTCAGCAGAATCCTTGGTAGAAAAGAGTTAACACACAAAAATTCCCTGAAAATGAGAAGTATAAAAAGCCAACAACACAGCCAGTTGCTACCCACACGTCCTTATTATTTTTATAAGAAATATCCAAACACATGGGTTTGTCTTGAGCTACATGGTTTTTTTAAAGCAGATCTCTGCACTGAGGAACTTACAGTCTAAATGTCAACAGATGGAAAAGCTAGGGGAGATGTAGAGATAGCAAGGAAAAATGAATGGTAGTTACATATAACCTAGGGTTCTTTTCTAACGGTTGGGTACAGGCACGTGGCTTTTAAGCCAAAAACAGTACATGAAAAGGAGAGCTTAGATAAGGTTTGGGGAAAGGGTGGTAACCCCCTTGTAGCAAGTTCCAAGCATAAGGGGATGCAAAACATATACAAAAAGATGGGCCATGCCTTCTGTCCCTACTCACTAACACCATCTTCAACCCCAGATTCTTTACATTTTCAACTGATGTCAGGCTCAATCTTGGACATTTGGGCAACTGGCTGGAAATGGGGTGGAAGAGAGGCAGTACTGAGTAGCAGAAAACTCACAGGAAGACAGTTCTCAAACATCCTTCCCTGGTACTTCTCATCTCTCTCTCTCTCTTCCTCTCTTTTTTTTTCTTTAGCATTTTAAACCTCTGCTCATGCAGAGAGTGCTTTATATTCTCACAAGTGTGTGTGCAGAACACAATCCATTGACACGAGCAACCTCACATATTCAGACTGCAGGAGAAATGCAATTATGCGTGCAGTGATATACAGCCACATATTCCGACATGCATGCACAGCCACCCCCACATCCAGGTTTTTTTCCCCCCGTTCCTCTCTTCCACAGCCAGACTTCTTGTACATACAGCCTCCCACAAGTTGTCCCTTCTGCTCACATCTACAACCTGAGTGCTGAACCAGATTTGTGCAATGAGAGACGGAAACAGGGATCTTATAGTGATTCATATAGAGGTCCAACTCCTAATCTGCCCTTCTAAATACAAATATGCATGCAAAATCATGCTAAAATATTACAAACAATAAACAAGAGTGCACTCTTCTGGAGAGAGAGCATGTTCATACGTTTTAGAAAAAAATCATCTCTTTAAACAGCCACTAAAAATTGACCTCTTCACTTGTCTGAAAGCCAAGATATTGGACCACTCCAGATACTTGCCACAAACTTTTCTAAACCACCGCTCCCCATGCTGTGTCACTCTGCCCCATTAGTGCCCTCTGTAGCCTGGCCACAAGAAACTGACATCTGAGGTAACTTGACATAAACCCTGTCTAACTGTTTGGTAAGCAGAAAGTACCAGAATAGTACAAGAATGTGAGGAACTACGTTAAAGAAAGCAGATCCTATCCCATATGCCAACACCTGGAGAGCAAACTCATACCCATCCAGGGGAAACACGGCACCTGTGAAACGCTGAAGGAGACAGACATGGAAAAACAATGCCTCTCTATGTCATTCAATGGTGAATGGTGTGCTTGCCACTGAAATAACAAAATATTAATTTCTGACAAGAAGGAAGCGGCAGTGATGGCCAGGGAAGGTGTTATTATTCAGCAGGGATGACAAAGCCTATGCCATCCTATTGGTTGGTGATGCTCACTTTGGATAATGATGCTGGTACTGACCAGGTGGCATTCAAGCAATGATGGGTGAACGAGCGGCGTCTAAGAAAAAGGACAACATAAAGGCTGCGGTGCTTAAGCAGACGGGGAGGAGGCAGGGGGGAGCTGGAGAGAGGAGAAAAACAGTGCCTACGTTAAGAATCCCACTCACCTCGTGCCCTAGAGGGGCAGCAGCTGCACTTGGCCAGGACTTTGCGGAACAAGTGGTGGCAAGCACAGCCTTGCTGGCTCCCACCTCTCATGGTGCCGCCCGGCTGTGCTGGGCTCCGTCACTCACTATGCCAGCCATCGAGCGAGGGGACAGTACTTCCCAGACGGTGAAAGGGGGTTGAGAGGGGGGGGAGAGTTCTTGCCACCGCAGCCGTTTGCTCGGTGACAGAACAGGGCTGGGCTGGTGCTGCCCGTGGGGAGGAGGAGCTTCTGCAGCTGCCCCCTTACTTCTCTCCTCCCTCCCTCCCTTCCTCTCTTTCTCTTTCTGTCTCTCTCTCTCTCTCTTCATCCATCTCCAAAGCTTCCTGGAGCCAGACTCCCCCTCCCTCCTTCCTTCCTCACTCTTGCTGAGCCATTGCAGCCAGCTCTGCAGCAGCTGAGCCTGCAGCAGGCACAAGAGAGATCTCTTGGTGTTCCCACCACTGCAGAAGGCTACCGTGAGGAAGGGGAGAAGAAAAGAGAAAGAAAACAAACCTTGGTGGATGCAGCTGTCTGGGATTGGAAAGGCCAGGAAACAAGGAGTACATTAGAAGGCACGCATGTGTCTGTGTGAGTCTGTTTGCGGACATGCAAATAAAAAGGGTGAGTATACAGCATGTCCAAAGTGTACCAAGAGAGGAATGAGTTGGCAGCTTCTCTTGTGCTGATGGCTGTGAAGGCTGAGCCTTACGTAGTGCATTAGTGTTATGCTCCCCTGTTTCCCCTCCCCCCTCCCCACAGGACAGCAGTACTCCAGAAACAGGGAGTGGACAGGGATTTGTACAGTCCTTTTCACACCAACTTCTTATTGCAAAGATAAAAGCCTCAGGAGTCAACCCACATCTTCAAAACAAAAGACAGCTGAAAATGCCTATGCAGAAGGCAATACAGTACTTAGTTGGGTCAGTCATTCTCTCTCACCACAACCTGCCTCTCATATTGATAGGAATTAAATTGGAGAAAGGAGTGCAAGGCTCCTTAGGTTCCTGGAGAAAAAGTAGGATGTACTGTAAATCTTAACAAGTAAACTAGAAATACATTTTCACTTAGCAAAAATGTATACACAAAACCCGTAATGCATTAGCAACTGATATGATGCAGTGGTTAAGTTGTTGGACTAGGCTTGAGGACACTAGGTTGAAGTCCATAATAAGCTCAACAGTTCAATTATTTTGGGGTTTATTGTTGAGATGATGACAAAGCCATGCCCATGCACACATTGAGGTCCCAGAAAAGCTGTTATCAATATATTTGAAAAGAGAGGCAGATGATAATCATAGGAAGGACACCACTCTTTTGCTATGTGCAGTGAAGAATGAGCTTGCTGTGCTTCACGTTTTCCTCACAATGAAGTTTGCTTGGGGGATGAATAGCCAAATGAAGTCTGATCAACAAAAGGGCTAGATGTATCTGAGAAGGCCCAGGTTCAAATGCTCTATCAGCCATGTAATATTTTTGAGCCAATTGCAATAGTTAATACTTCCTTACAGAATTATTAATCAGATAAAATGGAGGTGAGTAGATGAGAACTACAGACTGTTCGAAATTTCTTGGAAGAAAAATTAGGTGTAAGTAAAATATGCAAAAACAACACAAAAATGCATTTTGAATAAAGGAAATGTTGAGTTCACTTGCACCAACCCCAGAGGTTACATTTATTGCCATATTTTAATGTTTTTCTTCCTTTCCTCGTTACCACAATGTCATGCTTTTACATTCCTACTGCCTCACAAAAAAACAGCCAACCCTCTATCAGGAATATGCTTCACTACTATTGGAAGACTTCCACCTTCTAATGCTTCCCAGGCATGTTGTGATTACAACCCCCATCATCATCTCCAACCAGAATTTAAACAGTACAGTAACTAATATGCTTATCTTGCAGAACTAGAAAGAAATTCAAAATTGTCATCCAGGACCAGGAAGTTCCTTGAGACTGTCTAGTATGCCACAGAATGATTATTATATTTTGGCATGATCAACACATTGGGTTGGTTTAATGATCAGCATTAAAAACTAGTCATAAGATCAATTGTCTAGAGAAGTGCTTCCTATTTTTTTTCTTTCATTATCCAAAACCATTTATGACCTCAGTTTGATAAGTGGTCCCTTCCCTCAGCACCCATTGTAACTTCGAATGGACATTGAACAAATGGTCATAATTCAAGGTCTACCCATTATAAAAAACGATATCACTGAATGATATTATGTCATTTCAGCCAATTACCATTGGTAACTTCAATGATGTTTGTCTTAATAGGAAGAATACTTTGGGAGATTTTTGAATATATTTTAGTATACAGGGCAATCTTTAAATCAGTTTAAATGTTGTGATGGCTAATGGGTTTGTATAACTCTATCAGAAGAAAAATGTCCGCCCAATTTTGGGAAATTTACCCAGGTTTGGGAACCACTAGAGAGGTAAAAGCAAAGAATAAAAAAGGAAGTTGAGGAAAAATATTTTCTCTTTGGTATGATGTTTTCCTACTTGTAGGATGTATTCGATTGTTATATTGGGTAGCTTTTAAAAATAACATCATGCATTTCCTTCAGAAATTGCACAATCTCCTCTGTCACTATACCATTCCATTCTGCTGCAAACTGTAGATCAGACTTTGTCAGCAACCTGTTCAATTGAGGAATATGATTTTTTTTAAATCTCAAATCAGATTTGAATCAGAGATTAGTTCTGGCACTTATTTTCAAAGTACAAGTTCAAGTGAATAGCATATGGAGCAATAATAATGGTAAAAGTGACCCTACAAACTGTCATTATTTCTTAGATTCTTTTCAAAGATGAGGATTGAAGAGGACATTTAGGATTCTATTCTTCTCAAGCCTAGCTTAAATCATAGCAACCTTTTTTAATATTAAAGATGAAATTATGTTTTTACCCTAAGACCATTGGTTTTACGTGCCATTTAAATTAGTCATTGCTTCTGATGAAGTACTGAGAATAGTTTTATTACAGAATCTAGGTCAAGCTTGTTCATCCCAGTACTTCTCAAATACATTCAATTATCATCTGTATAAACCTGCACCAAAATACCAACTGTATTGATTATGGGAGCTTGAGTGCCAAGGTGTTTGGAAGCTTCTACATGGAGAGAACTTAATCCTACTGCCTTTCTCTCACAAACTACAATTTCAGAAGAATGTTTAAAAAAATAGTTGTGTGGATATTACTCAAATATCAGGTCAGGTGGAGGTGAGGCCAAGGCCTGGTATCCTATAACCAGGATGCTGTTGGAAGAGGATGATATTTGTACAATATATTCTACATTGAAACTGTAGGATAAGAAGAAAGAAAGACAAAGAAAAATAGTAAAAAAAACACAAGAGAAGCAGAAGCTATAGCAGGATAACTGTAGACTGTAAATGGATTTGGGACAAAAAATAACAGTATGCAGTTATTTTTCCCTTCAATTTTCACTGACCATTTTTTTTATATGAGTGGAAGGAAAACAAATTATCTCAGTAAGTCTGCAGAACATTGGTTGTGCTTCAGGAGCAAAGACAGAAGGTAGATGAGGAATTACAAATCAATTATCTGAATATATATTTCTTATGTTATCTATTATTTAACTGTCATGCACATTTTACCTACTATTTCTATACTCATACAGTAATCACTCAAGGGAATAAAGGTGGCTATTGCATCTTTAAATTGGTAGCTCTTCCACTTCACAATTGGTCTCCTGAGAGGTTGGAGATAATGAGTTCATTAGAAACCTCACAGTTGGAGAAACCTCTCCACCTAGGGTCACTGCAAGCTTATAGTTAATTGGCTAGCCACTTGGAGTGACTAGCCAGCTACTCGGCTTCTAGTCAAGTCCTCAATGGAGCAGAATCAAGCGTTTCCCTTGAGACCTGGCTATACAGCGTGGCAGATCGTGAGTGCCGATTTCAGATCCAGTTCAGTAAGAATATACAGTAGCTGGCTTTGGCAGTGCTAGATTACAAGAAAAGTCTCACTACTCATTTGAAGAGCCTGTTGGACAAACCAAGAAAAGCAGGGGGATTGGCAAGCAGATGGAATTGGCAAGGAGGAGTCTTACCTCCATTCAAGAGCCCATCAGCCCAGAGATGTCATCGGGTTCTGAAAGAAACATACCAAACTACCCTGCCTGCGGCTCATGGAAGCTTTGCTGTAGACTATTAATTATTCTGGGAACTAATCAGGAGAGACTCATCCTTTCTTCAATCTTCTTACCTGTTTTGAATTCATTTATTTTGCTTATTGCCATGAACAGCTTACTCTTTTCTGACCTCTATGTTGCCTCCCTCTTTTCTCTGCTCTGCATTCATTTAAAACAACTTCTGCCAGCTGTCAGTCATTCTAATGCTCTTACTTTCCTAAGTGTCTCCCCCACCCTTCGCTTAAACCCAGAGAACCCAATACTGGCTCCTATATTCTGAGGCTGCATCCCTCAGTTAGCTGCCCATGAAAGGTCTTATTTCCTAATATTTAATTTATTTTATTTACAATTACATGATAGACTAGAAAAACAAATAATTTCTATATTGTTATTGCTTCCAGGTAGCATTACAATGTAACCCCTAATGCTACTAGCCTACTGGCCAAATGACATTATCTACGTATTCCATCTTTTCTTCCTTTCATAGTAATGTTAACTGTTTTCCATTCATTTGAATTAAATATTCGTTTATATTAAATCAAATAAAGGGTTCTCTTGCCTGATTCACCCTTGTTCTTAATCTTGATTTTTACCTATTTGGGAGCAATTATGCCAAGTGTGACACTGACAACCTCTTGATTATTTAAACCAAATTGAGCACTGCCTCCCATCTGATCTCAGGGGGTTATTAGTTCACAATCCCTTAATTCCCAAGCAGTTGTGGAGGATTATGGGAGTTGCAGTTAACATATTTAGCAAATATTACGCAGGGGAAGGCAATTCCATAGTAGCAGTCAACAGATCTATTACAGTATTTCAGGCATGGGCTTTCCTTGGCCTAACCTAAAGTTGTTAGCAATTGTATCTAGAATCTGACGCTTGCAAAAGCTCACATTCAAAAATCATCCTAAAGAAAATGGCCTTGGGAAAAGGAACTACATTTGAAAAATTGGGAAATTAGGCATTTAATACATGTATGTCTCTTGATTCCAGGATTTGCACTTCAGATTTCCTGGCAGTGATTAGATAGATGACAGTTTTATTTCCCAAAACGACAATCATCCAGGTCAGATTTTCTTCACTGCTTTGTACTCATATAACAGACAGATTTCTAGAAAATTTGTTAGACAAATATGACATTTTTTTTAAGAATGCAAAAAAAAAACCACTTGTAAGTCATATAAAGAATTGGTTCTCGGTTAAAGAAGGGCAGGAATAGCAACGTGGAACCATGGATACTAGCATATCCTCTTCTCCTATATGTTAATTTAAAATAATTCATATCACAAGAGATTTGCTGATCACTACAATACTAGCAGCTGGCAGGCTCCAGCTGTTGACAGAACCATCCTGCTATTCTGCCTTGTCTTCAGTTTTGCTATCTTCCCTCTCTCAGGATGGTCTCTGAAATACAGTATGTGTTTAATGTAGCTAGATCTGAGCAGTCATCTAAAATAGACCAAGCAATCCAACACAAACATCTTTCCCAACCTGTTTTCTAGAAACAATAAAGAATGTTTATTGCTCAGTGACAATGCCAGTAATTTAATTTGATTTTATCGTAGTTTCCTGTAGCACAAAGAGTAGATCTTTTTAAATACAAAGGAATAATCAGGAAAAAGATGTACAGAATGGCTAAGGCTGGGCTCATATTTTATTCAGAGTCGTTGATTGGTTTAAGCTTTGTGTTAGACTGGATTCAAATATCACATTGAGCCATGTCTGCTTGACCATAGTTTATTGTAAAAAAAAGTCACAATCAAGAGGATTCACACAACAAATTTCATCATTATTTTTCATGCTGGTTTAGCCATTGCAGTGCACTCTGGTTTTTGAGTTAGTATGATGCATTAATCCAACCAATTATGTCTTATTCAAAAATATATTTAAAACAGATTATCTCTTTGTGAAAGAGGAAGACTTCATGGAGGTAACATTGGCATGATGACGCCTCTCATAAGTAACCCATTTGAATGGTGTATAGGTCAAAAATTGAATACATACAAAAGATTAATAGCTAGTGATATAGAAGGTTTTGTAGAAACACTGCCTGTCAGAAATGACAAGATTTATTAAGGCATTATAATCATTGTCCAAGTATTCCAGATCAGTGAGAAGTCTTAATTATTTCTTTAGTTTCCAACATTGTATGCTACTTATTTGTTAGAGTTTCAGAGTTGCACAGTATATGAATAATGTAAAGGGAACTTACATCCCTGGGAAATATGGCAGTAGAGAAAGTACAGTCAATCAATCAGTTATTCAAGTATGTTGGAGCATAACAAGACTAAAAGAAATGGTAAATCTGCTTTCCTTATTGCACTAGATCTGGAGAGGCAACCTAACAATAAAATAAATCAAACAGCTCACCTTCTTCCGTGATCTGGACCACAGGGATCTCTGAGGGTGCTACTGCTTCTTGCTGGGATCCCATATCAGGCTGCCCCCTATTGTTTTTGTTGCTAGCCTGGGGTTGCATCTCAGCTCCCTGCTCTTGTGAGTACAGGTCTGACAGCTGTAACGAAGCAGGAAAATATGTTCAGGTTTTAGGTTAGGATTAAAACAGCCTGTTTGGTATGAGGGGCCTCAGTATCAGAAATAGATCACAAGCTGGCACATAACAGTTAATAGATATAATTTTGACACATGCAATTAGTGTAGTTTGCAGATCATTTTTGTGAGCATCAAGGATCCCTGAACTACATCTCACAGACATATTGCAATTTTCATACCATTTTTCTTACTGAAGTAGTTTTCCCCAAATAAAAAAAACCTGAGATTGTATGTACTATCTATCTGTGAATGTATATTCCGGCATGAAGTATTCACATGCAATCACAGAAGGCAAGATATACTTCAACTTAACAGCTAAAACCCAGGATGAAACCTCACTTCTTTTCTACCTGTTGTGGCAAAACTGTGTCAATTCATCTTGAATGCCTACCTAGTAAAACAGGAAGTTACTTTTAAAAGAATGAGAAATAAAGAAACAAGAATTTCCAAGTCTTCAAGAGAATTTCCAAGTCTCCAAGTGCAGGAGAATTTCCCTTCTAATGCCTGGATCAGAGACAGACAACATATTTGACCCCAAGGGATGCGTTAGTTTCCAAGTCAGAACTTCATGCCTCACCATCACCTCTCTTTCCTCTCCCCCCACCTCATCAGTTTACGTATCATTAGTTTCCCACTGTGGAAATCCAATTATTTTACACAAGTGAAAGTTGGAAGCATTCTCCCTCTCTCATGGTTCAGAAGAGGACTGCTGAGGGAGAAAAAGAACAAGGATACTTCCCTGTTGCCCAGTATCTGCTTCCAAACTTCAGCTCTCCACTATTATCCTTATGCAAGAGAAGGGGAAGCCATGAACGTTTTCTCCCTTTGCTCCCCAGTGAACGAAACCAAGTTACTGTATTTCCAATGTTATTGGCTGCTTCTTTACAGGCTTTACAGGCCTTTTTTTGAGAGCGATGTCACCAGACCTGCAGATGCTGCCATGATTTAGGCCATGTGACTGATTGGGTTTGAGGGGAAAACTTTTAGTTTTAATTAGGTGAAAACCGACGGGCCTCTTAGAGTTGGTTTTCCCCAGATATGTGCCAATTTGATGTTTTCAATAAAGCTATTCTTTGAGGAATTCACCTGCCTCAGAGTTTTTTCTTGCAATGGATCTATTATTTGGAACTCTGACACCAAGTAGGTCACCAAACCTACAAAAGTGGTGCTGAGAGTTGTTCTGGATTACACAGTGCCTGGCCACAAACATGGGTGACCCAATTGCTATGATTAATATAAAAGGGCCCAACCGATAGAATTTTCACATAAAGGGGAACGGGATGTTCTTTCCCACTGAGTTGGGTACTTCAAAGACGAGACTATTAACTCCACAGCAAAATGGAATCTCTTTGTTCTGAAGAAGTGTATCTCTTTACAAAAAAATATTGAAACGAAATCCCTATGGAAAGATGACCTCTTCAAGACCAAGCTTTTGCACTTTCTGGAGGTTTGTGTTTGATCACTAGGAATTTCTGCAGGAAACAAAATGCAGAATTAAATGGACTTGACATAGTAGATTAATTTGTAAACACTGATCTGAAACCTTTTTGCTTCTTCCTGGGGTTGGTGGAGTGAGGACAGAGCAAAGTACTGGGCAAGCAGAAAGTGTGAGGATATTGGGGACATAGAAAGAAAAAAAACCCATAATTTTTACAAGTGGATTTAAAAAGAGCAGAAACAAAGACAAGCCTATTTGGGAGTCCTCCTGGATTCGCAGCTTCAATTTGACCACCATCTAACAGCTGTGATTAGGGGGGCCTTCGTGCAGGTTCGCCTGTTGCGTCAGTTGCGACCTTTCCTGGACCAGGGGGCGCTACATACAGTCGCTCATGCCCTTATCATCTCTCGATTGGACTACTG
>JANHGC010001804.1:338666-354266 GCA_027560395.1 Boaedon fuliginosus
TAGGTATATATATATGTATTTATATATGGAGAGAGAGAGAGAGAGAGAGAGAGAGAGAGAGAGAGAGAGAGAGAGAGAGAGAACCTGTGACCTGTTACATCACTGTAGTGGAGATATTTATTGAGCTAAACAGATCAACAGAATGACCACAGTAGACAAAAAACGGTGGGAGCAGTAGCAAAAATTTCCTGCTGGCTTCTCCACTGACTTTGCTTATGGGAACTTTGCAGGAAAAAAGTCAATGGGGAAGCTGTCAGGAAAAGTTGGAAGTTGCTTGGGTAACTCTTCCTACCCGTGCATCCTCCCCCAGTCCCTCTGAGCACATGCTGTGCCAGCCACTCAAGCACCCCCATGCAGCCTCTCAACCCATGCAACAACCTTCACTCATGCTCCCTAACTCTTGTCGCACTTCTTGCACATCCCTCACTCTCACCCCCACTTAGTAGCAGCCAATTACCTGCCTGCTGACCTTGGACTTGCAACTTCCGGTGCCTTTCCTACTGACGTTGCTTGTGAGATGCTGACAGAGAGCACTGGAAATGTCTATCATGCGACTTCATCTGAGCATGACACACTGAAGTGGCCACAGCTTTTCCAAATCTCACATCCACAGGAGTGATGAATGGTGGATTTTGGGTGAAATCTGTAAGTAGCCCATTTGAAGTACCTTAGTTCAAAACGTTTTACCCCATGATGCACCATTTAATCCAACTGAAGTCTTCTAGTCCAACCCCTTGCCTAAGGCAAGAGTCCATGGTTGTCCAATCTTTTCTTGAAAACCTATGGAGCACTCAAAATTCCAGGAGGCAAGCTGTTCCATTGATCAATATTCTTACTGTCAATTAATTCCTCCTCATATAAAAGTAATTTTTGATAAGTAAAAGTATACAAAAGACAAAAAAGACAAAAAAGAGAAGAGCAAGTAAGATGATCTGGAGCCTAAAATGTATGAAGAACAGTTGCAGGAATTTGGTATGGCCACTGGCCAGTCTAGAGAAAAGGAGGACTAGAAGTGACAGCAGCATTCCAGTATTTGAGGGGCTGCCACAAAGAGAAGGGAGTCAACTTATTTTCCAAAGCACTGGAAGGCAAGAAAAGAGCCAATGGATGGAAACTAATCAAGGAGAAAAGCAACATAGAATTAAGGAGAAATTTCCTAACTGCAAGGACAACTAAGCAGTGGAACAGCCTGCCTTCAGCAGTTGTGGGTGCTTCGTCACTGGAGGTTTTTAAGAAGAGACTGGACAGCCACCTCCCTGGATTGGTCTAGGACAGGGTCTCCAACTTGAGCTGGAATATATACTGTAAAAATATAGCTAAGTCTTCTCTTCACCCTCTTCAGCCCTTTGAAGACTTGTCATCAAGTTCAGAAGCAGGGAGTTACATCCCAAGTCTCTCACTCTCACATCAGAGTTTGATTCCCTTCTGTTATCAGCTGCACTCAGAGCTGTCAGTTGGGACATCTTAATCAAAACATTTCCTCAATTAGCTCAATTTTCAATTGATTACTAAGAGAATTACTAATACATTCCAAAAATATATGTGTTAAAAACTAGGTATAAATTGTATTGATGGTTTTTAAAAAAATATTCTGTATGTAATAAAGGAATAAGTAAAGCAAAGAGAAATAAAGAGGGGAGGGGTGTCCTAGGATGCCCAATTTCAGGCAGAGCAGTTTAAGTGCCTGTCAGCTGCTGCTTCTTCTTTAAATGAATTTTGGATCCACCAATGACTAAACAGTTGGGAGAGGAAATATATCTCTTTATAGTTCTAGATAATTGTCCCTAGAAAAGAAAACAACAAACCTTTAATTACAACTTGCATGAAGAAAGCTTGATTTGTGCTCTCCTCTGAAATGCTGAGGAGTTGAATGTAAAATATTTGTAATATTTAGGGAACCCAGAGTTTTACATAAAAGTAAACAGCACTGCCTGAAGGCGCAATTTCCAGCAACACAATAAAATGTGCAGTGAATTTATGGTGGCCATCCATTAGCTCTTACCAAGGCAACGCTCCCTATATTTGTCGTCCATCATTATAATAGAGGGTTAATGCACTGAATTTACATAAAAAAGTCATATTGTCGGCATGAATTATTTACACTCTCAGCTGTTTTTACAGCTTGGTTTCAAGCTGGATTCTGGGAGAGATTTTGCCAATAAATTACTCTGTGCAGACTCGGCAGACTCAGAGCAAAAGAGGGCTGGGGATGCAAGGAAAGCAAGGAAGCGAGCAGGAAGATCCATCAGGCCAGCTGAGCTCTGCTTTGTTAAGAGGAGGGGCACCTTCCTGCCCAACTGAAGGTAAGGGGATTATTTCATCCAGGGTTCTTGGATGAAAGAGAAGCCCCTCAACTGCCTTTTTTCCATCCAGGGAAGGAGCAACATGAAGTTCTAAGCAAGAAAGAGGGAGGACATTGCATTTCTTTTGCCAACTCAGGAGAAGGCCCAGGGCTGAAACTCGCTGGTCAAATGGAAGAAGGAGAAAGACAGGAATCGGGATGGTCTCTCCTGCTTTTTAAAGTCCCCTTTTCCACCGGAATGGCCTTTCTAGAGCAGAACACCTCTGACTTCTCCCAGAGGTTGGCAGAGTGTAATCCTACCCCCTTGGTTATGACTCATCTGTCTCTTGCCCCCATTCTGAATCTGCTCTAATTTCGTTCCCTTATCCTTTAAGGTGGACTCAAACCAAGGCCTGACCAATCAGAGAAAAGTGGAACCTCCCTGGATATCTTGGTGGATGCAAGCTAAAATTTCCACTGTCCTCTTTGCAACCACCTCACACTGCTGAATCATTTTTCTGTTTCCTATGTGAAGAACATTGCACCTGCCTTGCTAGATTTCATTCTGTTATTTTCAGCCCATCTCTCTAACCTATTAAGATAGCTTTGAAAGTTATTTCTGTCTTCTTTATCTACACAGATAAGCACTACTGCTACCTCTTCACCACTATTAAAAGACACTGAAGTGTACTATGGTCAATTAAAGCATGTGATAACCTGTTCAGTACCTCAATCAAGCCTCATGAAGAACTACTGGATTTTTTTAAGGATTTCAAACAAGTGGTGTCTCCACACAACTGTTTTGCCACCCACTCTATTGTTAACTTAGAATATTGGAGGATGCTGCATCAAATATATTATTTTTCCTTTATTCTCACAACCTATTACAGAAAGAATAAATAATTACAATTAATCTAGGCAAACCTATTGACAATTCCATGTTGACCTATGAAAATTACAATAGTTTGCTATAAAGCAGCTGATCTGTTATGCACAAACCCCTGAACCAGATAACCACATTTTTTAGGTCTTAATGTCCTGTTCTAAAATGTTCCTAAGGATTGATATGGACTGTATGATTTGTAAATCATTAGATACTTCGGTTCCCCATTTTGAAGATATGGACAACATTTATGCTCTAGTCACCTTGCCTCATTATTGTCGATGATCCCTAACAGGGGTGATGTTTTTGTTCTAGTATGATAGACTGGGGAAGTCTCCAAACTTGGCAACTTTAAGACTTGTGGATCTCAACTCCCCATTTCCCCAGCCACCCTTGTCAAGTCTGGAGGCACCTGGACTAGAGTATGGTATTAGTACCTCACTTGATCTTGATTGTATGACTCTATTAATGCAACTTAGGATTCCACTGGCTTTTTTGGGTGGCTGCTGCACAGTGGTGGCTCAAATTTAACTGGTTGTCCACTAAGACTCCAAGATCCCTCTGCCACTTACTGCTATTAAGCCTGGTTTCACCCAGGCTAGATTTGTACTTTTGGTTCTTCATGCCTAAGTGCAAGACTTTATTTTTCTCTACATTGACTTTCATTTTGTTAGATAGGGCTCAGTGTTCAAGTCTGCCAAGATCCATCTGGATCTTGAGCCTGTCATCTAGGGAGTTGGCTATTCCTGCCAGCTTTCTATCATCTGCCCATTTCTACATGTGGAGGTAATGCTCAAGGCCAGCTGCGCGTTTGTCACTTTTCAACCCAATGATTGCAACACACTGTACAAGGTGCAGTGAACATTCACTGAACATTCTGAAGGCTCAGCTGATTTAGAGTGCAGCATTGGGTGCATTATGGGATGCTTATGGAGCACTCTGCTACCTGAACCTCTATATGAGCCTCTTGTAGATTTCTGGGGACAACTTAAGGGGCTGGTTGCCACTGTAAAGGCCTACATGGCACAGGTTCAGATTTTTTTGTGGAGCATCAGAAATTATCTTACTAAGAGCCATAGTGGCACAGTGGTTAGAATACAACACTGCAGGCTACTTCTGCTGACTGCTGACTACCAGCAGTTTGGAAGTTTGAATCTCACCAGGTTCAAGGTTGACTCAGCCCTCCATCCTTCTGAGGTGGGTAAAATGAGGAGCCAGATTGTTGGGGGCATTAGGCTGACTCTGTAAACCGCTTAGAGGAGGGGTGTCAAACTGGTGGCCCGCTGGCAAGATGCTTCATGCACAGGCCATACCCACCCTGGCTCGGCAGAGGCAAAAACATCACAATACGGTGTGATACATCACATGACACGATCGAGTTTGACACCTGGTGCTTAGAGAGTGCTGTACAGTAGTATATTTAATCTAAGTGCTACTGCTTACTGGATCTGGATTTCCAGATGAAGCAGTGTCACTTGATGGCTCCTAGGAAAGAAAACATGGCTTTTCCACCACAGTACCTGCCTTATGGAACCAACTCCCCCTAGAGATTCAGATGGTGTCTTGATCTGACTTTCCCCCAAGGCATCAGGGCCAGGATATTAATGGAGCCTGGTCTGTAAACATTTCTCATCTTGGCAAGGAGACTTGACTTAAAGGCCTGGAGACTAAAACATAGGAAGAATAATGGTTGCAGGACCTAGGTTTGGCTTGTCTAGAGAAAAGAAGAACTAGTGGGGACATGATAGCAGTATTGCAGGATTTGAGGGGCTACCACAAAGAGGAGGGGTCAATTTATTTTTCAAAGCACCAGAGGGCAGGACAAGAAACAATGGATGGAAACTAATCAAGGAGAGAAGGTACCTGGAATTGAAGAGAAACTTCCTAACAATGAGGACAATTAACCGGTGCCTTCAGCAGTTGTGGGTGCTTCATCACTGGAGGTTTTTAAGAAAAGATTGGACAGTCACTTGTCTGAAATTGTAGGATCTCCTGCTTGAGCATGAGGCTGGACTAGAAGACCTCCAACATCCCTTCAGTTTTATTCTGATTCTGATTCTGTTTTCTTAAATTGATTTTGGATTTTTAATTTTTTGTTTACAGCTGGGTGTTCAAGCAGTTAGGTGGGTAGCCATTTAAATTTGCTTAATACATACATACAAGGATATACAGTATTCTCCAAGATTACTGCCTCATGATGACAACCAGTGGAATGCTTGTAAAAAGTATTGGCATGAACCAGATATTGTTTGAGGAATCACTATATGGCTTTCAGTCCATGGAGAAAGCGGGAGTCCTCAGTAATGAGAGATAATCAGGAGGCATTCAGTAATGTTTGGATGGTAGCCATACATAGAAGGAACCCTTTGTGGGCAAACTAAGTCGCAGGGCTTAGACCAGTTGCTTTGCTGCTCACGTATAAAGCAACTGAAAGGGTATTTCAAGGTAGAGCTTGTCCCCTTCTTTTCACCACTGGATTGCAAGGGTTAGGAAATTGGTTAATTTCACCACAAGTCAAGAAGAAGGAAACTTAATAGCAGTACAATAGCAGTAGCACTTAGGCTTATATACTGCTCCATAGTGCTTTATAACAGTCTGAGTGGATTACAAATGTTAACACTCAGGCAAGATGGCCTTCCCAAAAATTAGCTGTGAACCATGAGCCCTGGTTCAAAATGAAGTCGTTGGGCAGGCCAGGCAAAGATGGTGTCTAAGCACGGGTCTGTCTCAGAGGTGGAGGGAAGGCCTCGGCAAGGGATAAAATACCCATCTTATAGAAAAGAGCAACCATTACTACCAAAATGGCATCCAGAACTTTGATCAGTCATAAAGTCCAAGAATTTGTATCTCATAGCACCAGCATGGAGGGTGAGGGGATACGACAGCAGTTCAGCTGCTTTGATGTTTCACTTATTAGCCCAAAGAAGAGTCTTTGACTCCAAGCCTTGAGACGTTTTGTCCTGCAAAACCATGAACCCATGAATCCCCCAAACTGGTATTGTGCCCTATTTTATATTTCTCTATTTCTCACTTAACATCTCTCATTTCAGCGTTCCAAGATGAAAGATTCTGTGCCTCTCAAGTGAGAGCCCTCAACATCTGCACCTCTCTATTTCTTCTTCTGGGTGACTGATGATGGATCTTGTGTCACCATTATGAGGCAGACCAGATTAGGAAATAGATTCCATGCAAAACTATAATTCCTAAAAATGGCTTTTATTTAGATTGATGCTAGTAACATAATTATACACGTATGATTATACTTCTCCTTCCTCTTTCCAAGAAACAGTGGATGGAAACTAATCAAAAAGAGAAGCAACCTGGCATTAAGGAGAAACCTCCTAACAGTGAAGACAATTAACCAGTGGAACAGCTTCCCTCCAGAAATCGTGGGCGCTCCATCACGGGAGGTTTTTAAGAAGAGACTGAAGAGCCACCTGTCGGAAATGGTATAGGATCGCCTGCTTGAGCAGGGGGCTGGACTAGAAGACCTCCAAGGTCCTTTCCAGATCTATTCTGATTCTCTTTTATATTCATTTAAATTGTCTGCGCCCTTTTTATACTTCACCCCCATCATCCGGACTCAAGCAAAAAATTTTTTTTTATTGCTTTGGAAATGCATTTTTACTACATTTGTCATCCTCTTTCCTCTTGTTTTTCCCCAAATACAGATAGTCCTTGGCTTGCGATCACAATTGAGCCCAACATTTCCGTTGCTAAGTGAGTCATTTGTTAAGTCTGTTTTCCCCATTTTACGACCTTTCTTGCCACAGTTATTAAGTGAGTCACTCCAGTTAAGTTGTTAACATGGTTGTTAAGTGAATCTGGCTTCCCCATTGAATTTGCTTGCTGGAAGATTGCAAAAGGGGATTACATCACTCCGGGACACCACAGCCGTCATAAGTACATGCCAGTTGCCAAGTATCTGAATCTTTTTTAAAAAAATTTTTTTTATTAGTTTTACATAATACAAAAATTAAAATGTCTCTTTTTTCCAAGCAGAGTTCGGTTGGTTACAAAATTTTCCTTAATTAAATTTTTACATATAAATTTTATTTCATTTCTTCCTGATATTTTATTTCAGTTCTTCTGTAATGTTATCTATTAGTAACAATAAATTTATTAAATCTTCTGAAATGCTAAAATATTAAGAATAGTCAATGTTTATCTTAAAAATTATCAATAAAAAGGTATTCTTATAGGATAAAAAATAAGGGATTATATTTGTTGCTAAGAAGACAAGGAAATTTAAAAACATATATCTAAGTCATTCAAGATACTGTTTCTTCTTAAAAGGATGTTTAACCATCTTCTTTTTTACAACGTTTTGGCCCTCTCCCACTTAGTCTCAGACAGTTTTAAAGTCTCTCTTTTCTTTTTGTCCTTTCCTTCCTCTTTCCCGTCTTTCGTCTTCTTCTCTAGTCTCTTTCTTTCTTTCTCTGATGCTGGGCTCTCGGTTTTTCCTTGTTTGGCCTTCAGATTCTCAGATGTTCCTTTATCCCCCATTCCGGTCCTCTTAGTAGTGTAATTGCGTCTATCCATTTTGTTCACGTGGGGTGGGGGCTCCTCCTCCTCTCTTTCCTCCATCTCCAGGCCTTCATTAACACTCCCCAAGCTTTTCAATTTTTTAATTTATATCTTATAGTTGGGGAAAAATATTTAAATCAATATTTCGGATTTCCCCCAGCTCATTCTTCATTTCATCGCATAAATCATTTGCTTGTGAGGCTTCTTTAACAATATCGTCAATCACTGGTCTGGTCACCATTTTAAAGTTCCAAGAATACACTTTTTGGTTTTTTTAAAAAAAAATCAAAGTTTTCTGTCTTTCTAATAAGATGTTCAAGTGTCCTGCTCTTAAGACCCCCTCAAAAATGTCCACAAAATAAAACTGAGAGACACAGATGGCTTTCCCCAAAAATGTAAAATCAAATCCCGATGGTCCAAACAAAAGAAGAAACGTACAGATCGCCACTAACACCATTTTTTTATTGTTCTCCCGCCTTCCGTTAAGCACTTTATAGGCCAAAAAGGAGCTGTTTCAGCCAATCCGAGATCTGCTTGGATTTGTTTTCCTTTACCGCCTGCACGATCTTATTGTCCGGTTTGCTTCGGCTTGTTGGTTACCATTTTGGTGCCATCTTTACCGGCCGTCAGCTTCGGAGCAGATACCTAGATGGGGAGAGGATTGCGATTCCTCTCGACCCCTCTGGACCACACTCCCTCACTTTGTTTCCCCTCCAGGAAAACTTTAGGTCCTCAATGGACCCTTGGGTCAGAAAGCTGGGTGCCAGATTGTGGAGCCCCGTCGATCCCGCAACCCCATCACCAGAAGTCAAACCGGAAGTCCAGGACCCACTGAACTCTGAGTAAGGGTTTCCTATATGTCTTGTTACGTGTTATTAATCTCTTATGCTTGTGGGGATTTGTTTCCACTTGGACAAATAAAAATTTCTATCCCAGACTCTCTCAACATTTGGATACTGATCAGCTTCTCTCTTAAGTCCTCTCTACCTTGTGCACGTTGAGGGGACACTCCAGTCCACACTTGCAAGTGCCGTCCGCCAGCAGATACGCACGAGTCTGCTCCAAGGAAGCCAAGCTCGTCCCGCTAGGACTAGGAGGAAGAAAAGAGGGATAGGCAAGATTAGCACAAAAATAGCAGTGGAGAAAGCAGAGGTGAAAGAAAAACATGGTCAGGGGCAGGCTGTACCTGATGTAGGACACTCTGCCCTCTTCCACCCTGCGCTGCCAGCCCACAGGCACAGGTGTGACTGCTGGGCGCCCACCTCGATCCACACCAGAGCAATCATCGCCGCCATTCATTGTGCTCCCTCAGCGCTTGGGCACCTGGAAGAACCCGTGGTGGTTAGGATGTAAGGCACCATAGTGGTCAAAGAGCATCAAGAAGAGCAGTAGAAGAGGATCCTCGCTACTGTAGTATTAGTGGGGATGGAAATGTAAGAAATGGGTTCCAAGAGTTGGGGTTATATTCTAAGCTGAAAAGGATGAGGCCTACTTGTACAGGCCCAACAGCATCGAGGAGCTGCAGAGTCTTTAAGGCGTCTGCTACCTTTATAAACAAAACATGAGATGCCTTGCTCAAAAACCTGGCATCTGAAACTGGGTCCCCATCTCTAAAGTCTCCCAACTCTCCAGGTAAACCCTCTGGCAGAATAAACAGCCTGCCACTGAGCCTTTCCTATCAGGGAAAGGTGAGATTAGCTCTAGGACTGCGAGAGGCTTTGTGTCATGGGTAAGAGTTATTATTAGCTGAGCCAGCAGCAGAATGGCTTCGGGCCAAACTACACAAACCAACAGAATCACACTTTGGGGACTCCGCCACCTCAAATTTCAGGTACGAGGGAGTCCCATTTTCTTTTACAATGGATTTTTTAAAAATAGGATAATAACAACTCCCAATATAATTCTCTACTAATTATTATTATTATTTATTATTTATTTAATGTATGTGCCGCCCAACTCCCATGGGACTCAGTCCAAAGTGGTACAGTTGTAGAAATGCTCACTCCTAGGATTCTATTCTAAAATTCTGGAGAGAGGCAGAAAGGTTGGGCTTCATTCAAAAGAAAGAGAGCAAAAAGGGAACTGCAGAAAATAACAGAGGGAGACAGAAGGGTGGCGCTGCATGAACTAGGACACAAGTAAGACAAGTCTTAAACTAGCAGGAAGATCTGAAGGGAGTCAGAGAAACACATTTGCATTACCCAAGTCCCCTCACCCTCTCCTCTCCCAACTGAGTGGGCAGCTCTGCCCTACTAAACAAAATCAGGAGAGCCATGAACCAGCAAACAGCTGGCTGATCCTTTAATCCAGCTCTGCTATGCAGATGGCTCCTACCTGCTCATGGCTGCAAACCTCGCGGCAGGCGATGTTAAGGCTGGGTGTGTTCCCTTGAATCACTCATAGTCAGCCCAGTGGCCTCTCTTCTGAGAATCCAGTTGGTGTCCGGTCCAGCAAGCTCACGCCACTCAGGAGCCACACTAGCCTACCCCTGGAAAGGAAGGAGGGCATGAAGTTGAGGCTACTCAAGTGAGGAGGAAGAGGGAGATAAGGTTCTCTAAAATGGTTTTTATAGAAAATATCTGACTTTTTTTTTTTTTTTTTGCTAATGCTAGGACACCATTCTAATGTGTTATTATTCCAGTCTGGGTTAGTAAAAGTTCTTGTTACTTTAAAATGAATCACACTTTACTATTTGGTGTGGTACAAGGAAGTGATAGATAAACGCCCAAGGAAAACAAGGCCTACCATTAGATTTCCAATTACTACAGAGGATTAAAATCCCAGTTTAAAAGGGGCGGGGGGGATGGAATATTTGCTTGATTGTAACTGCAGGACAGAGCTTAAAATATAAGGCTGTGGCAACCCTTGGGGAACTGACTTGCATGTATTGATATATATGATTTGTACACCATCGGATCATGCTTTCTGAACATAATCTGCACAAAAGTAAAACCTTAAGAGACAACAGTCTAGAAATAGTCAACTTGGAATACACAGATATTTTGGATAACAGTTCCCACATGCCACACAACTAGTTAACATGACCAGAATCAGGGATTCTGGGCATTATAGTCCAAAGTGGACTATAATGGGGGAAGCACCAGGTTATCTCCTGTTCTTGGACTAGACCAGGGATGTCAAACTCGATTTCATTGAGGCCGCATCAGGGTTGTGTTTGACCTTGGAGGGCCAGGGTGGGCGTGGTCAGGGTAGGCGTGGTTAGCTCAATGTCACTCATGTTGGAGGCGCCTGTGGTGGCCGGAGTGCTCTGCCAGTGAAAACAAGCTCCTGAGCTCCTGCAACCCTCTGCCAGTGAAAATGGAGCTCAGGAGGGCCACCTATGGCCATCCCAACTTCCGTTTTTGCTGGCATAAGCAACACAGGCTGGTTCTTTGCTGTTTCCCGGGCGGTCCCACGGCCCAGATCTAAGCACTCTGCAGGTCAGATTCAGCTCCCTGGCCTTGAGTTTGACACCCCTGGACTAGCATATATTACTGCAGATTTCCTTAAGTAAACATGCAGAAGAATCCAGGTTCAACCTCTGGCATGTTCAGACAAAAAATCTTGCCTTAAACATTGGCAAAACACAACTAGTCCATGTTGATAATACAGTACTGTACTGGATTAGTTGGACCAATGGCCTGATTTAACATAAAACAACTTTCTATACTCCTCCTGGCAAATAAACATTTAACCAATCAGAGGAAAGGGTTTCAATCCAGCCCATTCCACGTTGCATGCAAAATCCAGAAACCATCTCTATTAATCTGGAATACTCCTTCCTAAGTGCATGACTTATAATGACTGGCATAAAAGAGAACCAATGGCCAACTCCTTCGGCTGCACATCTAAATCACATGCTAATTTTTCTTATGAATAAGATGCTAATTTCTCTTATGAATAAGAGTGGCATTTCTAGGCAGATACGAAGATGTAGACAAGATATTGGTTTCTCCTATGTCACAAAGAAAAGAAGCTTCTACAGAAACATGTCGATGCTGGCTGAAGCTTAGGAATGAAAAATTCAGAGAGTATGAGTAATGGACTGGAGCTTTACAAGTACATTCATCTGTTAGTAGCCGACAAAAAGCCTGTGGGCTAGTGGCCCATCTCCGTATACATAAACTCCGTATACAGACAACTAAGCATTTATTTTTGGAAAGCTCTTTGGCTGTTTGGCCAAAAGCAAATCTTTGTCACCTAAAGCAATTAGAAGAAATGCTTATTTAGAATTCTGAACCTTATTTATTTCTACCCCTCCTTTATTATTTTTACAAGTAACTCAAGACGGCAAACATATCCAATACATCTTCCTTCTATTCTCCCCACAACAACCCTGTGGCTTGGGATGAGAGAGAGAGAGCGACTGGCCCAAAGTCACCAAGGTGCCTTTTAGAGCTAAGGCAGGACTTGAACTCACAGTCTCCCACTTGCTATCTTAGTCTAAACTGGCTCTCACATTAGCTGAAAAATCTACACACTCATCAGGCTAGCCAAGGATTAAACAATAGGGAGACAACATATTATATTTCTCTTCATTGCACTCATAAAAACTGACTGAAAATAATAGCCCAATTAGAATTAATTACTAATGGAGGAAAAAACAGATTCATTTCACATACTGTGTTAAGCTAATATTTCTTTAACCATGGTTACTACATCAACCATAATTTAGCCAAAACCAAATGAATCACATGTATATAGTTAATACACTCTTAATATGCTATGAACCAGATCACAGCTTGAACTGCCCTACTCTTAGTGCCTTAAGCAGGAGCCTGGCATGCAGAAAACAGACGAGGAAAAAGAGAATCTGTACTAATTCTACAGATCAGGTGATTGTAAAAAGCATAAGACAGGATCAGCCGTTAAAAAGTTGGCAGTTCCCCTCACCACACATAAATTGATTAAAATATATCTAAAGAATTCAGAAATCCAGGGGAAAATACTGGGAATGGTTAATAGACCTGCTGACACATTGACAGGCTCCTCCCATTCACTCACTGACACAGCTAAAGGTTAAAGCAGTATAAAAGCAGATTTTATTTCTTATTTCAGAGCAGGTGAACTTAGCGAATTTTTTGTGCCTATGTCTTTTTTTTTCTTTTGAGGAAACATCTGAAAGTAATGCTGAAGCAACAGGAAAAAAATCCTCTTTCTTTTGAAACCATATGTGGTGTTCATCTTACACCTATATTATACACCTATATTTATTTACATTTAAAAAAATACTACAAACAATAGGGGAAAATCAGAAGGATGTTCATCTGATCACCCTTAAAGAGAGCACTATTTCTGAGACTGGGCCCTGTCATACTAGTTGCTGCCCTCAGTGAAACTTAACACCTGCGGTACATCTAAAGTGGCTGTCAATGCAACAATGAGGTAAGGGCAGTTCCACATCCAAGTTAAAGTGCCCAGGCCTCGTATTGTCACTGACTAAGACTTAGGTAGTGCTGGTTCTGTTGCAAAGAAATCAACAGTATATATAGGTTTTAGTATGTATTTTATACTAAGTATATATTTTAAAATGTTAAGACTTGGCCATATGTTTTTTTTCCGATATATTCAAGGCATTCGATTCTTTGGAAGGGACTTTTTAAAGCAGTATAAATATAAACTGGCCCACTGCAGAGGATAAAAAGCCAGAAACTATATGCAGGAACCTTATTGCCACAGTTTAATGGAAGTTGGCAACATGGGCAGGATCTTGTAATGCAGGATAGAGATCCTCCATCAGGATACAGATAGTCCTCAACTTATAATAGTTCATTTATTGACCATTCAAAATTACAACAGCACTGAAAAAAGTGACTGGCCCTTTTTCACACTGACAACCACTGCGGTATCCCCGTGGTCACATGATCAACATTCACACACTTGGCAACTGACCCATATTTATGACGGTTGCAATGTCCCGGGATCACCTTTTGTGATCTTCTGACAGGCAAAGCCAATAGGGAAGCCAGATTCACTTAACAAATGTGATACTAACTTAACAACTGCAGTGATTCACTTAACAAGGGTGGCAAGGAAGGTCATAAAATGGGGCAGAACAACTCATTTAGCAACAGAAATTTTGAGCTCAATTGTGGTCATAAGTCGAGGACTAACTGAAATCAAATGTATGTAGTAAAAAGATTAGATTCCTCTCTTGATTGTATAACTGACTCTGATTTAACTTTAAACAAGGCTAGCATTGTTTATGTTCTGCAAGGTATGTTTACCTAATCTAGCTATTTTCAATGAACACACAGTGCGCCTTCTGAACAACTGGTAATATTGTAGAATCGAACCTAGTTCTTTTTGGGGGGGTTGGGGAGGGGAATATAATACCCGGTGCCTTCCAGTTGTTCTCAACTTCAGCTCCCCTGATCCCTAGCTACATAATAATTGGACGTAATGTACTGGGAACTGTAGTCCAAAATATCTGGAAGGTAGAATATTTTCAAATACGCCAATATAAATAAATAAAATATAATAATATAATAAAAATCACAAGACAAACAAGCCCGGCTGAAAATTATATTGTACCATTAATTATTACTGCCTAGATTCCTGCAAGTTCATAACAAATGGGGATTTTTGCATCGGAAGTGAGTGAGGCTTTCAAACTTTTTAACAATTACCAAGGAGTTACCCGACCTGATAAGCCAACTCCTGCTGAAGAAGATCAAACGTGCTATCTAGTTTCCAATTTTTTTTTTCTAAAGATAATAATTGATGCTTGGATGGGAACAGCCAGAGCAATTCTGTAATCTGAAGAAAAGGGTTCTAAGAGAGTCATGTTCCACTCTTGCCTTTCCCAGCCTGGTGCCCTCTGGGTATGTTGGACCACTATCCCCACCATCCTCTTTACACAACACTTCTAGATGGAAGACTTTCTGCATATTTTGCCTCCAACTTTCCTAAATGATCACGAGAAAGTGTATTAATCTCCTTTTATTTCGACTCCTATTGAATGAGAGCCAGGAAATGTTCCTAACCACTTTTCTGGTGACTTTTTAACCTTTCAAGCACACTGGGGGAGGTGAGCCCTCCTTTTCCTTTTACCGCACACCGGTAAAATCTGAAAAGGCATCATTGCAGGAATGGGAAATATAGAAATATAGAAACCAGATTCCAGGAGAACCCTCTTAAGAGAAATTTGTGGGGAAATGTATGGGTGACAGGCATCTCTTCTGTCTACCCATTTTTTAACCACCTGCACTTGGGAGAGCCTGAAAGCAGGAGCTGGAAAGAGTACCCAGTAATCTCCTGCTGCTGCCCCTTCTTCCTTAGGTCACAGACCCCTTGAAGGATGGCTGAACGTTTCCCACCATAGCAGGAACTGAAGATCTAGGAGCGGGGTCTGCAGCCCACCCCCAAGGAGAGAGCGCATAAGGCAACCAAGCACCCCGGCAACCTTAGCTTTGTGCAATCGGGTTCAAAAAGAAACCCCCCCTCTCCCCAAAGCCATTATTCATTCCCTTTTGGTACAGGAAGAGCAGTTTAAAAGGTGGCGGCCAAATCGCCTTTCCCCAGCAGCTCCTCTTTGGTGGAAAGGCTGGGCAACTCCGGCAGAAGTTTGAACTGTCAAGAGAAGCTGCGGCGGGAGATCGGCTCGACTCCGGGCACCCCCGGCTCCCTCGCCTGGGCCAAGCGCAGCCCGGAGTCCGGCTCGAGAGGGTGCCCGGGGCCCCTTTGGCACTTACCTTGGTTCATGGTGCCCCCTCCCCAGAAGCAGCTGCAAGCTCCAACTTGGAATCGCCTCTCTCCCGGGAAGGGGGGGGGCGCTACGGGAGGCCCCCTCCCACCTGCGGCGGGTGCCGGGCGGGCGCGTGGGCTGGGCGGGGGGTCAGGGTGCAGAGGATCGCTGGGGCGCTCCACCCCCACCCCCCCAGCGCCTGCCTCGCTCCCTCCCTCCCCC
>JANHGC010001804.1:380033-392592 GCA_027560395.1 Boaedon fuliginosus
CTTAGGCGACCCCTGTGAAAGGATCGTTCGACCCCCAAAGGGGTCCCGACCCCCAGGTTGAGAACCACTGCTTTAGATCCTTTCAAGACAAAGCCAACTATCCAGAATAATGATTATGCTACACAGAGATTGCTGACATCAAACAAACCAATATTTTGTAGTTAAGCCAATGGATAGAATGGTTATTGTTAAGAAATTAGCAGCAATGCAGGCAGAGCAAAAGAAAATGACATTTTGTTTTAAAATCCTGGAGTTGGAAGAAGCCCAACATAGGCACCTCTCTCTTGTCTTGTTGTACACTTCTTATTGCCACATTTTAAGTACAATGTTAAATACATTTCTAGTCCATGGATAAACTTGAAGTTAAATGGCCAATGCAAACGAAGGAGGTTATTAAAAATGATGACAGGGGAACATCCTGATGGGCTTCAGCAGTAAGAAAATGTAGCTATTAGTAAAAAAGATGGACGAAGTTAAACAAAAGATTCGTATTACCTGTCAAACTATAGGCCCTTAAACCAGTTTTGACAAGTATACAGTACATAGCAAAAAATTCAGATACTGCCTGCTTGGTCAATTTTAACTAAGCTCCTGCTAAGAGACTTAACCTCTTAAGTATCTCTCAAGACAAGGATCCAGTAATATTCAGGATGTGTTAAAATAATAGTGGGAAATCAGCTAGAGAAATTAAAGTGAAGAATAATAATAAAAAAGGTAAGTATGGAATATGCTTTTCCTTTTGTAAAACTGTAGATGGTCATGAAGAAATACATCAATATAATTAACACAGCAAACAACAAAAAAAGTGAAAGAACGGGAAAATATGAGGATGTTCTTCTTAAATCTACAATAGCAAAAATAAAACGCAACAAATCTAACTAAGTAAAAGTCTCAAAAATGGAACATTTCCACAATGGTGGTAATATCTCAGATCCTGGCGATAGTTTGGACCTCCCTGTGAATAAAAGTAACCCTATTTACTGTATTGCAAGGTCTGAAGATTTAAGATAAATACTTAATTTGCTTTTATCTGACTCACTTTGATTGTAGAATGCTGGGTTCCCCAGTCACAAGAGGAATTTACTGTAAATAATTGTGAGTGTGGATATACCCAATATGTAATGATATAGATTCACTAGACAAATTAAGGCAAGACTTGACTTGACAATGAGGACAATAAGGTTGATTTTTGATTTGTCATAAGAAAAGCATGTGGTCAAAGTATCGTATAAGCCCTGGGGCATACATTCTATTAAGATAGGGTTTTTAAACATTGGTTTACTGAATAAATCACAACCCTCTAGGCTCAATAACTTACTGTCAATAAACCATGGGTTAGAAATCACAGCATCTGGGTAAACCAAAATCAAACATCACAAGATGGTTTAATTCGAGAGGGTTCGTGACTTGGGTGTCCTTCTGGATCCACAGCTAAAACTGGAAGATCATTTGGAGGCTGTGGCCAGAGGGACCTTTGCTCAGGTCCGCCTGGTGCACCAGTTGCATCCCTTTCTGGACCGAGAAGCATTACTCACAGTCACTCATACCCTCGTCACCTCACTGTTAGATTACTGCTATGCAGTCTACTTGGGGCTGCCCTTGAAAAGCATTCAGAAGCTTCAGCTGGTCCAGAATGCAGCTGCACGAGTAGTCATGGGTGTCTCACGATACACATGTCACACCACTCTTGCGCAGCTTGCACTGGCTCCCAGTAGCCCTCTGAGTTCAATTCAAGATGCTGGTTATTACCTTTAAAGCCCTACATGGCACTGGGCTGGGTTACCTTCGAGACTACCTTCTGCCACCATTTGCCTCCCAGCGTCCTGTGAGGTCAGATAGAGCTGGCCTCCTCCAGGTACCTTCGGCCAGTTTCGGCTGGTGGCTCCACAGAGGAGGGCCTTCTCCATGGCGGGCCCAGCCCTCTGGAACAATGTGCTGTCTGAGCTCCAGAGTGTCCCGGACCTACGAACCTTCCACCGAACATTGAAGACCTGGCTCTTCCAACAGGCTGGGTTGGGTTGACCCACCGAAAGTTGTAGTTAAGAGGTTTTAAATTGTTTTATTTTTTGTATGATGTTTTTATATATGTTGTGAGCTGCCTGGAGTCCCGTGGGATTGGGCGGCCTATAAGTTTAATCAATCAATTAAATAAATAAATAAATGAATGAATAAATAAATAATCATGGGAGATTTTTTTTCCAAGGCTGAGAAGGGAAGATGAACTAGCACATGGGTGTGTCATGTTGCTGTCACATGACATATCGCTACGATTTTTCCCTTTGTGGAGCTGGGGTGGGCGTGGCCTGTGCATGACGCATCCGGCCTGCAGGCTGCCAGTTTGACACCCCTGAGCTAGCCTAACGATGGTACTCTTCTCAGGAAAGAGTGAGGAGATCTTATCTAGTTTAATGGAGTTTCAGTAGAAGGGATGACTTGGATTTCATCAACTCCTTATTGGAAAAAAGTCTAGATCAGACTCAGGCTTCTGTAAATGTTTCCAAAAATACCTTAAGTTCAGTAGCATTTATGAGCTTGCCACATTTGTCGCACTGATCTCCACGGGCTTCTTCATAGTTGCAGAAAGGGCAGATGCCTTCCACAAAGCGGTCTGCTAGGAACCTCGCACATTTCTCACACCTCAACTGGTCCACCGTCTCTGTCAGGAGATAGTTACGCTCCAGCAACTGTTGGAAGATGCTTTGCGCTATTCTGAAGGGTGAAAGAAGGGGAGATGTAAGTAACAGCTTCTGATCTTCACTCAAATATTTTTAAAAGTGTAAACCACAGCTCAGAAACATGAACGCCTCTGACAGCAAAGCACTGCTTGTCCTTGTCTCGGTTTCCAAGCAATGTTGACATGCCCTAGTATAGTGGTGGGTAGGTAGACTGGCAGGTAGGCAAAGCACCCCATGCCTTGAAAACAAAATCGCTCTTTCTGATCTTACCAAGCTCTTATTCCATGCGGATGTATATCCAGCAGTGTATGCTGATCTGCAATGTGTAATCCATGGCTCTATTGTCAGTTGCCCCTGAGTGGATGAGTGCCTATATCTGGATTTAGTACTGAGTCGTGATTCATTTTAATTTAAGTTTATTGGTGTTTACATGGCGGAATTCTAATAGGTAGAGTCAAAGCAAGGCACTCCATTAAAATGGCAACATGATCTAGTCCAATAATATAAACAAGGATGGGTAACTGAATGCCCTCCAAATATTCTGGAATGCACTTCTCAGTAACTGCAGCCAGCAGCCTGATAATTTAAAATAACTGGAGGGCAATAAAATTGGCTGTTAGGTCATTTAGGATTTAGAATGAGTAGATCAAGTCAAAGAAATCTCAGAACTGATCAAGTTTATTTGCATTCAAGAAACATGGGTTAATTGTTTTTGATTTAGTGTAACCATGGCTTATTCAAAAAAATACTTGTTTAAATGTCCCAGCTTACCATTATGACTTGTGGTAAAAGTCTCCCAACTTTGGGAGATAAAAGTGGTAAAAATGAAAATCTTTTGACATCTGTGCTACAAAATAGGATGCTTTTCAATTGATTAAGAAGCTAATAAATCAGGAACATAGCTTCATATGAAAATTATATTCATGATGGTCAACACAGGACAGAGGATACAGAGCATATGATGACCTGTATCATTTCTAGTCCTGCCATATCCTCATTGGTGACACATGAATGAAATCTACAAAGTTTACTCCAAAGAACTCACATCCCAAATCAGTGTGTGCAATGGACATTTCTGAGGTTTTCATCCATTACCTCTCAGTGATCCCCTAATTTGGCTTGACAGGGAAGTTACATGCCCCCAACAAATGTCCACTAATCAATAGAGATTCAAGGGAAAGTATCACAAGAGGTAACAAACAGAAGATGATACAACTTGCCAGAATTGGGCAGTCATTTACTAACTCTGTGATTGGTCATGGTTGCTCTTCTCTGATAATTTCAAGACTATGCTTGGAGCCCTTTTGGCCAAGGGATGAGCTAAAAATGCTTCAAATGAATAGCAGTTATTTACACTGAACATTCAAAGTGTTCAACTTTGCACACTTTCAGAAACTAGCTACAGAAACTACCTTCAATCATCTTTTGGCCAGCTCCAAAACAGGAGACAAACTTTATTGCAGGTACAATACAAAAGTTAGGTGACCCGAAGACTGTAAGACAGAGGGGGAAGGAGAAGAAAAAAATTGTTCCATTTCTGCGTTTCTTTGCCCACAGTGACAATTCTTCTAACAGCAGAACTTACGTGGTCTGTTGGGGTGTGGTTGTCCGACCAAAGAAGTCAAAAGAGATGTTGAACCACTGGTAGATTTGTGCATGGATAGAGTAGTATTTATCACAGATCTGTTGTGGTGTCAGTCCTTCCTCCATGGCCTTTGTCTCTGTGGCAGTACCATATTCATCAGTGCCACATATATAGAGGGTGTTCCAGTTGCGTAGACGACAGTATCTAAAAAAAAATGCTACCTGTTTCAAAAATCAGGTTTATTGCTATCAGAAAGAACTAAGGTCTCGTACGATCTTGTTTTATTTTTATTTCTCACATTTTTAAACCGCCCATCTCCGTCAGAGAGTGATTCTGGGTAGTGTACCATAAAATTCTAAAATATATAAAGGTTAAAAATAAATAAACTAAGGCTTCGTAGGATCTTGTTTTATGTTATCTGGACCATCATTCATTTTATGACTGTAAGCTGCCCAGAGGTAAGATGGGCAGCTAATGAATTTTATAAATAAAAACCAGTCCAATAGAGCACATTAATGCTATGCAAAAAAAAGTCACACCCAACATTTCCAGGGAAAGGCACAATCTTAGGAAGCAAGTATAGGAAAGGCAGAATTCAGAGACTCGCAGTGTGGGTAATTTATAAGTCCACAGGGACCAGGAGTCTGGCCTGAGTGTGGGTGCCTGGAAAGAGATGATTTAACTTACCTGGCAAAGGTATCAGCACTGAGAACACAGCCAATGATATTTCCAAGATGAGGCACATTGTTTACATACGGCAGCGCACTTGTGATTAGCACATTTTTCATGCCTTCCACAGGCAATCTGGGGAGGACAGAAAATTAATTCTGAGATAAATTCAGATTTCTGACTTGCTCAAACAACTGAGGTGGGATGGGGTGGGGGAGAGATAAGGCAGGTGGGGAAAGCTATGCAATATACTGAGGCACCCGCAATTTTAAAAGGTTAACTCTCTCTAGGCAAAATTGGCCTTCTTCAAATTAATGAGCTTGCAGTTCACAATGATATGAATAATTTAAAAATTGGCTTTTAATTTCTAGAGTCGTGCAGAAACTCCATGAGAAGTTAATAAACATCAAGAGTGAATAATGTGCAGCTCTCCAGACACTGCCGAAACTCCAGTTCCAGTCAGCACTGCCAACAATCAAATTGTGATACAACAGTATTCAGAAAGCTATAGATTTCTATGTCATCCAGACAGATAATAATGGATGCTATAGGGAATTATATGGCTGTGTTTTGATAATGTTAAGGTTGGGGAACAACCTCTTTATACTAACAATTCTCACAATATATTTAGACATAGCATGTATAATGTGTGTATTCGCCGTTTGGGTCTTTAGGAAACAAAAGAGAAGATGAGCTGTTCATATTTATTTCTTCAACTTACATGCTGTCCATCTCTCCTGGAGTCAACTCTAGTGGCTTACAATGATTACAAACCATTAAAGGAATAAATAGCAACGATTAGTTTAAAATTGCCAAAGATGGGAGGAAGAGAGCAAGATGCACCCACGGGGGTGGGGAGTCTCTGTTTTAAGATCTTCTTTGGTATCCCTTATTACCACCACAAGGATATTTCAGCCCTGCAAGATTCTTACATAGGATGCTGTGGTTTCCAGGGGCTAGGAAGGCTGGCAGGTCCTCTGCTCCAGATTTCAGCAATGGCTTCAATCTCCACATCAGAGAAATGCTGCTGGGCAGATTCCTCGTCCTAGAGAGAAGGACAAACATCCTGTAAAGATGTCTGATATTCAGCAACCAACATCCATGAGTTACTAATAGATCATGGGTAATTGCCAGGGAATACCAAAATCTAAAACAACAACCATAGCACAAATCCTTCCTTTGGGCTACTTCCCCGCCCCCCTTAAGTAATGCAGTAATATTTGAGAGTTAATCCATTTAACAAAACAAATTCCAAATGGGTGATATCATCCCTTGCCTATACAGGACTTCCTTTTCCACAAACCACACTATTCCCCATTACAAACCCTATTTAACAACAACTGGAGTCACTGTTTAATACTATGGAACCCCCTTGAGTCTGTGAAGTATATGTATGCTGAAGTCCATCCAAGATAATGCTGGGCCTTTGTAATCTCGCTTTCTTTTTGATTCACTACTTTGATAAGTGCAAGGAATTCTGTAATAAAATGACCTGCAGTTTATTAGGCTAGACACCAGGGACTTAACATTCTGTTGTATTGAGAATAAAACACCTGTTTCAAGATAGGAAATGCAGCATGAATACCTTGGCTTCATTGGTAGCTGATTTATCAACAGTAAAACTGGGAGCAGGATGTTTCTGTAGATAGGCTTTGAGTTCCAGCAATCCCTTGGGTGTCCATACAGATTCCACTGCCTTTCTGCAGTATTCCTTCAAGTTCATGTTCTGGAACCAACTCTTCAGAGCTTTCAGCTCACCTTGAATATTAAATTAGAACATGGTTATTTCCAGAGAACCCCAAAAGAAGTCAAATATTAGCCAAGGTGCCCTTTCTAAACCTCAGGGCACTTAAGAGTGGCTCCAAAAGGTCAGCAAGGGCAGACAATCCATGCCTGAAAAGAAAAATCTTGCCTCCCAATGATTAGTCTTCCCTCACAATTGCAGATTCAACAGCATTTCATGCAATCAGCCGTGCCACAGAATCCTGTGGATGATGGCCTGGTGCAGAAAACATTCTCCAAAGACAGGGTGTTTTTTTTTTTTAAGGAGCATGGGACTTTTTTTTAGCCATTATCTAGGTAACCTCCATATTTAGGGAAAGGAGAAAGTGAGAAAAGGAACATTTCTCCAACAAATATGAATTGATAAAAGAAAAGCAAAAAATGGCTTGTGTAAATTAGCAGCCAAACAGCAAGAAAACATTGATACCTCCTGTCAAAGCAGGAAGGTAATCTTTGGTGCCTTTCCCAACTTTGAGAGGTAACAGAAATTGAAGTCCAGCAATTAGGAAGTTATGAGGTTGGAGAAAGCTGAATTAAGCTGTGGGCATCACTCACTTGGTAAGAAGGAGTCATCTCTTAACAGAGGAAACAGAGATCCCCACAAGACAACATCGGCAGCTGTTTCAACATCCTGGATTAAAAAATCAGAAGAAATTAGTTGAGTCTGGATATGCAGTAGGAACAACTTGAATATTTCACTTGCATTGGAAAAAAAACATTTCCAAATTCTTCTCTCCACCATGAACACTACCAAGAGAAGCTAGCATAGCAATAATCACTTGAGTTTAATTGTGTTTACATAACGTATGGTAATTTTTATTTACACATTCCAGAATTTGATTCTATATAAGATGATATACAACAATAAAATTACTTCTGAAGTAACTCTGTAAAGAAAAAAAAACTAATGCTTTTTCCCAATGAAAACATCTGGAACAGAGGTGAGCAATCTGCAACCTATACATGGGTCTCTATGGCTTTATTTTGGGAATCTTTGGAGTCTTCCCATAATTATGATCACATCACATTCATGTCAGAAGCAACAAGGCTTCTGGGTTGAAAGGATTAGCTGGTGACATCAATGTCACCTGGGGAACAGCCAGTTGAGGGCTTTCATGTCCCAGGCAGGAGCTGGAGTGAAAGATAGGGGCTCATTTCTCCCCAGGGCAGCACTCTAGTCTTGAACATGGGCTTGCTAACTTCCAAAGCAGCGTCCTAACCACATGAGCCACCATGTTCCTATTAGGAAAACAAAATGGGATCGTAAAAACTAAAAAAAAAAACCCCAAACACCAATTTATTTATTATTTATTACTACCGTGGTGGTGCAGCGGTTAGAATGCAGTACTGCAGGGTATTTTTGCTGATCACCAGCAGCCAGCATTTCGGGAGATTGAATCTCGCCAGGCTCAAGGTTGACTCAGCCTTCCATCCTTCCAAGGTTGGTAAAATGAGGACCCAGATCGTTAGGGGCCATAAGCTGACTCTGTAAACCACTCAGAGATGGCTATAAAGCACTGTGAAGCGGTATGTAAGTCTAAGTGCTATTGTTATTGCTATTTTATAGGTAATAAAAAATTATCCCAGGAATTAACCCATCTTTGAAAGAAACTTTTGTCTCCCATAAGAACCAAAAAAGAAAAAAAAATAGGCTAAAATTTGTTCTTCTCTGATAAAATTACTCCGTTGATGAGAATCACTTCACCTATAAAGGGTCTTAGCACTCCGCAAAGAAGGAAGAAGTTGCCCCATACTAACTAGACTTTGGATATATACATTTTGCTTTAGGCATGAAAACAGTGGTTAAGCACCCAGAGGATTTCAGCTCTCATTACTAATTTTCTTAAGACATAGCTTTAACCCTTAAAATTTGCTAAAGTAACTCCCCATATACACAATGCTTGTGAAAATCTCAAAAGCTGCAAGAAACTTTTATGCAGATATAATCCATATAAAACTGTACTGTGCTTTAAATCAACCAGTACTGCAAAGTCTGTTCTTACTTACCCCAGTGAGGTAAGAGGTACCCTTTTTGGTAAGAATCTGGTCAAGATAGCCCAGTGGCTTCCGGATGATGTCCAAAACATCCTCTCCTTTCTTTTCTTGTACCACATGAAGATACAAGGCTGCAGACAAAGCAGGCTGAGGGGAAAAGGAAGAATTTTAATCCATCTTCACCCTCCTTCTATTGTCTTTTGTCACTAGTAAATTCATACTGTTGTATTTACGGTATTTATCAAATTTATATCCCACCTTTCCTCCAGGAACTCAGTGACTCCCTCCTCCAATTTTCTCTGCAGCTAGCCTGTAAAGTAGGCTGGGCTAAGAAAGTAAGTGATCAGTCCAAAGGCACCCAGTGACCTTTCATGAGAATAGACTTGAACCTGGGTCTTTCCAACCTAATCTAACACCTTACCTAATATCTTAACCACTATACTGGCTCTTTCTGAAGAAAAAAAAATGAAACACAGCAATAACGTTGGGCTATTAGACTTCAACACCTAACTCAATAGCCCAATGTGATCACAAAATTGTATGGATAAAGAAGAAACAGCAAGTTCATGCAAACATTCGATTCTTAACATCTGGTTTCATCTGCTCCTAGTGGTGCCTCCAAGGCACCTATCCATTTTTTTTCTACAAGCAGATTACCCCTTCTAATGTTAACTGTTTACATACCCCAAACTCTCTTCTTGGTGTTCTTTCTTTCATTTATATAGTAATAGAATGGTAATCAGGGAAGGGCCTAAACAATGTAAAATATAGCTTTTTCCTTGTCTCACTGTCTGAGTTCATGTATTATATACTAAGCCTTAAACTAGGCAGAAGTAAATATGCCACAAGCATCAGCATGTACCTCTAATTTCCCGCCTGCTGACTTCTCCAAAGTCTTTGGCACTTTATTTGCAATAGCATCTTTGGATCTCACAAGACTCTACTAGAATGGTAGAGGATATCCCGAGTAAATAGGGTGGAGAATTAGTTTGTCCTATGATATGTAAGAGGTTTGCAAGCCTTTTATGTCATTTTGGGTGGGCTCATCACATGATTTTAAACTTTTAGCTGTTTTCTAGGACAAAAATATTTCCCCCGTTTGCCATAAATCATAGCTAACAAATGGCTTAGTTTCATAGTAACATACTAAATCAAATGTTTAGTGTTAAAGCCAAACCGCACGATCACTTAACGCAGTGCACAAGACATGGCATTGGATTTGTTCACTCAACATGTCACTGCACAGTTGGTTTAGTTTTGGTTTAGTATGTTGTATGAACCAGTATGAGAGATAGTGAGAATTAGGCAGAAGAGGTGTGCAGTAAGTGCCAAGAACTGGACTGTCACCCAGCTATGAGAAGGAAAGCTTTGAAAGACTTCATTTTTAACAGACTTCACTATAAGTCTGCTTTATTCTTATACTGTTCAAGATTATGCTTTCACTTTAACTGGCATTAAAGGTGTTTTTCCTCAAATCAGTATGGTTTTGCTGGATGAGTTTGCTAGCTAGGTAGCCAGGCAGACAAACATGCAGTCAGTAACTCCCACTGAATTTGATTAAATCAATGAACTGAAACATTGTTGAGGCAGAGAGCAGTATCAGCTTCCAACATAATGACAACCAAAGGCACATCTTAATTTCTTTCTTTTAAATAAAATGCTGCTTTTTACTCCAAAGAGAAAAGAACTGCACTAGGTTAAATACTGGAAAGGCTACAGGAAGAAACTTAGCTTCGTCCAAATACATATACAATAAGTGATCCGGCCTATACTGGCAAAATAAATGTTACCAAGAGTCATAATCGAGTTCCCATTCGCTGGGGAAGAAAGGCGGGGTATAAATCTAATAAAATAAAATAAAATAAATACTGTACCTGTCACAGGTTCTCTGGTATCAATTGCCTCCTCTCCATATAGCCCACTCATATAGATGGGCATAATCTAAACCACCTCTTGAACAAGAAGAGTTCTTCCCTTTCAGAAAAATGGCTTATCCAGGCTACCCCAAGTACATGGCTGTTTTACTCACCTCTAGCTCAGTTATATCCCATTCAAAAAACTGATTGGCAAAATCACTCTGCTCATTGTTAAAACTGCTTATTTCTTTTCCAGATAAGCGAAAAAAGTATCTAAAAGATAAACAAATAGAAGGGGGTGAGTAAAAATATTGTAAAAGAGCCTTTGTTCTACTATGAGGTCTTGCTATTTCACAAGAGGCTAACATTAGCAATTCCCATTCTAGATTTATTTTCTTCTGGCAAAAGATGCTTCTTTCCCATGTCTGGAATTACAGGTGCTCTTGAGTTGAACTCAATTCTTTGTGACTATGTAGGTGTATCTATTTCCTTGATAGGTTTAAGAAAGACATTTCCCACTGTCAGGAGGTGGTTTTTGTTTCTTTTTAATCTTCCAGTCTACCCTGCCATTATTTGATGTGCTCATTTTCCAAATACTCATTAGGTCTAATCCCATTTAGCTTTAAAGCCAAATAAGGACATCCAGATGCAACAACCTGCTGACACTTTCTATATAGTCCTTGTTTAACAACTGCCTCTTTTAGCATCCTTTCCCAGTTACAATGGTATTGAAAAAGTAATTTGGTGACCTTGCATTTACAAGGTCTGTAAAGCAAAGGGAAGTTGAAGTAAGATCATAAGGGAGTGATTTCACTTAGCAACACTTGGTTTAATGACCAACTTGCCAGTACCATCTAGGACTACCTGTACCTAGTTTTGCAATTTCATTTTTGTACCCATTACTTATACTGATAGTAGAAAGCCAGTTGGGGGTAATGTTTAGAAGCTATAAACCTGTATTCAAGATTCCTCATGAGGCTGTTATTTTCAAAAACATACATTCTGGCTTTCTTCCTACAAATTGGCATAGAAAAAGACCACTCACTAGCCATCCAGGACACTCTGCTACCTGAGATGAAGGGCAAGATGTCCTACACAGTTTTCCCATACATATGCACCAGACTCCATCTACAAAAGTTGCCCAAAATGGCTCATTTTATCCAAGAACAGCAAGGTGGCTTATGAAGAACAAGACTGTCCAGCATTGCTACCAACAATATCCCATTGTACCTTCTTGCTTTCTAGTATTGGCTGGTGAGATAGTTGACTCATAGTAGAGCCAGCCCTACATAACATTTGTAACTATTCTCTGAGGTTTTAAAATGTAATAGGCTTTAAAAACACCAATAGGCAGCTGGACATATATAGCTTTCCAAATTATAACCTTAAGATGTTTATGTAGCACAGTTCCTACAAGATCCTTCATGAGCATCCCCTTTTGTACTAATTCAGTGCTTCATTTACATGCCTATAATGTTTATCTAGCATTACAATCACATTAGGTTTTGCAAGAAGCTTACCCTAGAAACAGAATGATCAACACTCAGTTACTTACTGAGAAATTACATTTGTGGAGAAGAGGAAGGATCCATTTTCCAGCTGTAGAGCTGGGAGCTGTGGACGGGTGAGAAATGGTACTACATGAGCTATCAAAGAAGAAGAAAAACAAATTAGGGAGAAATTTTATCTGCACCCCCAAATCTTTTCCTATTTAATACAGTATGTATTAAGATGACATAACAATAGGAGCAGTGTATGCTAATATTATGCATACATACTATGCTGTGCATACATACAGTGCAGGAGTTGACAGAACATGGTTACTTTTACTTGAAAAGACCATTTTTTCTTCTTCTTCTTGAAGATTGAAAATGCTACCCCCAAAATTCAGCAAAGTTGTTTTCCAAGGCAAAAGTTATTAGATTTATTTATTTATTTATTTATTTATTAGATTTATACCCCGCCTCTCTTCACCCCAAAGGGGAACTCGAGGCGGC
>JANHGC010001804.1:431191-451245 GCA_027560395.1 Boaedon fuliginosus
AGTGGACTTCAACTCCCAGCTTTGCTGGCTGGGGAATTCTATGAGTTGAAGTCCACCAGGCTTAAAGTCGCTAAGGTTGGAGACTCCTGCATTAGAGGGTTGCTCTTAATTGTGAGTGGAGAAAGGACTCAAGTATTACAAACCTCCAATTCAACTGTAGAGATTCTCTTAGAATCCAGGCACGATAATCATTCTGATCTACTTACTAGCTTTTCTTTACCCATTAAATTACAGTCCAAGTTCCAGACTCTCAGATTTCTGAAGTACTATTGGTAGATTACTTTTGCAGTAAGACCCTCCATTGTTGGACTAATGGGTATTGTCAGTTTGTAAAGAGTAAGCTAAACTGGGGTGGAGGGGGTGGGGAGATACAATAGGAGTAAAAAAGCTGCATCACAGAAATAAGTTGCTAACTGATCAGGGAAGGAGCTTTGACTGCACCTTATAACTAAAGCAAGTCAAGCTGCATCCTGCTACATATGGTACTGTACTGATTATTTATTCAATGAATGGCACAATTTTCAGAGTGAGTATTTTCTGATGGTTTGGCTTCTGATCAAGAGCTTAGGAATCATGGAAGTTTCAGTGTAGTCAAATTTTAGGGTTTTTTTTTTCCTTCTTCAATAACATGAGCATAAGTGTATGTGAGTGTATATCCCTTGAGCATAGAAGGCAGTAGAAATAATCAAAACTCAAACTAGACCAAGCAAAATCAATCAATTTATTCCTGGCTGAAACTGTGGCACTGGGTTTCAAGAAAGGAGGGAATGGATTTCTTAAGTGGTAGGAGTGGTAGGTAGCTTCTCACTGTTTCAGTGGAACAATGGAAAAGGAATATATCAGCAACAGGAGGCCTGCACTGCTCTTTCCTTCTGCTTGCTGGCTGGCATGTCCTGGCAAGGTATTTCCTCTCCTTCACCCCACCCTTTACAATTGAAACTGTCTGGTTTTCTGCCTCATCTGAGTAGCTTTTCCTTCACTGCATGCTGCATTTGGATGAACCAAGCTAACTTTCAGAGAGGTTTATTTAGGAATGAAACAATATTTGTCTTGTCCAAACACCATGAATACTCCTGGCCTCTCAACAAACAGAATCTAACAAACGGTTTGCATATTTTCATCTTTCAAAGGAAGGCTGGAAACTAACCTTCTAAAACTTACAGCCTTACCCAGGGGAGGTGGGGGGATACTCCAAGGGTCAACAGTGGGATCGAAATAGCAGGATAAGTGTCAGGCAGGAATAGATAAAAGTGTGGAGAAGATGCCACCCACTATTGAGGTGATCCTTTCAATATATCACTGCTTCGGGGGTTCCTATTTGGATTGTAAAAAAAAAAACTTCCATAGAAAGAAACACTTGATTATTTGGATTCTAATTGAAATCAGTGAGGCCAACTTTTGAAGAAATGACATGATTTACATGTTCATTCTGTCACTAATTGGACAGATATGTACTCTCAATAAGATGACATTTTTTTAAAAAAGACTATTATATTGCTGTATTTTTGGAAAAATAATGCTGTAAAAATGCAACAAAGTTACTAAGTTCTCACAGGCAATTTTTTTTAATGCTGTGATGCAGCGAAGATCTAAACAGGCTTCCTTGGTCTGTATATTTGACATATACTTGCATTCAAAACTCTAGTACAAATCTAGTGTAGCTGGCTCTCCATTTTTGTTATTGCTTTCCCCTCGGGTAGGAATTTATACCTGCCACCTTGCTAGTCTATTCTAAGCAAGGTGTAGCATGGTTGATGGCTGTTGCTCTGTTATCGATTTCCCTAGATTTCCCAAATTTTATCTTCTCCAGATCCCAAAGGTGCTTTTTTCAAGGGGCAACTAGACTTTCTGGTTTTTCTTTGAAGACGTTTCGCTTCTCATCCAAAAAGCTTCTTCAGCTCTGACAGGGTGGTGGGAAATGGAAGGATTTATATTCCTTGCAGACAGTTGGTCATTTGCATCCTTTCAGAGGGTCGTTGAAGTCTTTTTCTTCCTTGGTCCCTAGAGGAGAAGTTGAACCTGTCCAGTCCTCAGTGGGATGATGTGCATGTGATAACAGGGGCCCTGAAGCTTTTCTTCCGAGAGTTACCTGAATCCCTAGTGCCCTACAGCCACGTTGAAGAATGTATAGCTTCTGTCAGTAAGTCTCCTTCCTACTTCCTATCAGCGTTGACAAACACAAATATATGATCCCAGAAGAGGTTAATTCTGAGCCCAGGGTTAAAAACCTGTGACCTTTTTGTAATATTGAAACTCATTTTTAGAAATGGTGCTATATAAAATGAAATTGTCTACCTTGGAGAAAGTGGGGTGGGGCGTGGGAAGACATCTCAGGCTTTCCTAATACCAATTCTCCAATCTTCAAATTATCTACAGGTATATTAATTTTTTTGCTTCAGGAACATAATAGACCATTCGACACAGAGGATCTAAAATTAATGCCTTATTTTAAGTTTCGCCCAAATGTCATGTTGGTAGAGGAGCTGGGAAATCTTAAAATCCTAATAAGCAATATGAAAAATACATTTTTTTTTCTTGCTCTGCATCATTTTTCAAATTCTATTCTTGGAGCTTTCAGTATAATTCAGTTGAAGCTCTCATTGATTAGCATTTGAGACATAATCAATGCATCTATACGCATGCCAGCTCTCAAACCGGCTTTGTAGTGGATCTGAAGACGGTTTTGATTTTTGAAAGTTGTATTGCGTTCTGTGTGTTTTGGTCCATAGTCATAACATTGCATATATTATGTGCATACATATGTACACATATCATATATGTATATATTATTTGTACACTGCCAGAGGGAGGGAGATGGGTGGTTTCTAAATATGAACAAATGAACTTCAGTGCTTGTACAAAAACACATACACGTGAAACATTTGAAGTTGGTTTTTTCATAAATATAAAGCAGAGGAGTGATAAGAGAGTGGCTGAACAGGTATCCATCTTGCTGTGTTTCTTCATGTTTTGGATAGTTGAAAAAGAATGATTTGATATCATTGTGTTTATGTTCCCTTAGCTTCTGTAGTCACGCATCCTGCCATGATAGGGCGTGAAACAGTTTTCTCTGCTTATTCCTTATCACCTTTTTTATGGTTAAGGTGGGGTGGTAAGACTATTCTATCAGCAATCCTATTGTCAACTTCAAACCGAACCTGGCAGCAGCAATGTTTCTGTTCCTCAGATGCCACACAGAGGGGGAAGCGGGGAAGGAGGTTGGAATGCCCTAGTAGACACAACAGAGAGTTTCTCTTGAGAACCAAGGTCACCTCTACTGGCAATGGATAAGGTTGGGGAAGGAGCGCCTGGGGAGTCCACCAATTATCCCCATTGGCCAACGTGATCTGTGACACTTGCGGATGAGGTTATTTCCCATTTTAATTAGACTGAAACCGGGGGAAATATTTAGAATTGGTATTCCTTTAGAACTGTGCCGATAGGATGTACTCAATAAAGAAGACCTGTGAGGAAGATTCTAGTCTCAGAGTTCTGATTTGCTTGGGGTTCATTAGTTGGAGCCTTGACACCTATCATCCCAATTACAATTTATTTTCTTCTCCAAAATGTGCTCCAGATGTAACTCTGATAGCGACACTGAAGATTTCTGATTTGCCTTTTGGAAGCTAGAATGTCTTTCATTCTAAACATTGCCTTCTCAGCTGAAAAAAAATATATATCTTTTTGCTTTTCTCTGCATAGAGTTGTCCGATCACAAGGAAAAAGTGTCAAAGCTTGCTGGGTTGATCCAGACTCTCCCTCAACCAAACCGGGACACCCTGTATTACTTACTTCAGCACCTCCGCAAGTAAATTACTCATCACGAATTTGTCCATTCATACTTTCTTCCTGGCAGAATCAAGCTTTTGTTACAGGTAGTCCTTGACGTATGACCACAATTGAGCCCAAATTTTCGGTTGCTAAGTGAAACATTTGTTAAGTGAACCTACCCCAATTTTACAACCTTTAGTGACACAGTTGTTTAAGGCAGGGCTCTCCAACCTTGGCAACTTTAAGACTTGTGGATTACAACTCCCAGAATTCTCTACAACCGTTATAAATATGAGTCAGTTGCCAATCGTTTGAATTTTGATCACATGACCATGGGAATGCTGCAACGGTCATAAGTGTGAAAATGGTCATAAGTCACTTTTTTCAGTGCTGTTGTATATTCAAACAGTCACTAAATGAACTTCTGTAAGTTGAGGACTACCTGAAATAAGCCCCCTTTTTTTCTTCTATAGTAAAGCAAACAAAACCAATAGTAAAAAAAAATAGCAAAAGGAAACTAATATTTAAAGTTCTCTTTCAAAGGTAGGAAGCACAGCCTGTAAATTGAAGAGCAATTAATCACTTATGTCCTTGAATAAGAAGCAATAGAAAGAATCTATTAATTAAAAGTAGGCTACCCTTGCAATGACATTTTCTTATGCATATTTTAGCACTGGAAGCTAAAATTGAAAATTCAGCCTGGGATCAGCATTTTAAAAGAAAATTTGTTCATTCACACTCACGGATTTTCCTGCATCTGAGTACAGATAGCCCTTGACTTAGAACCATTCATTTAGTGACTGTTCAAAATTACAACTGCACTGAAAAATTGAGTTGCGGCTGATTTTCACACTCACGACTGTTGCAGCATCCCCGTGGTCATGTGATCAAAATTCAGACGTTTGGCAACTGGTTCATAATTGCAGGGTCCTGGGATCATGTGATCACCTCTAGTGACTTTTGGGACGAGCAAAGTCAATGGGGAAGCTTGATTCACTGAACAATTCACTTACTAACCTAACAACTGCAGTGATTCACTTAACAATGGTGGCAAGAAATGTTGTTAAATGAACCAAAACTCATCTAGCATCTTTCTTGCTTAACAACACAAAATTTGAGCTCAATTGTGGTCGCAAGTCAAGGACCACCTGTACAGCACTGTTGGACTATTGTATAGCTGAGCACTATAAATATCAGTGGTTTTGGTGCTGCAACATGTACCTCATTGCCAGCTAAAAACATATAAAGAACGGTTGCTGCAATTGGGTGCGTCTAGTTTGATGAAAAGAAGGACTAGGGGTGACATGATAGCTGTGTTCTTATAAGGGGATGCCACAAAGAAAGGGAGTCAAGCTATTGTCCAAAGCATCTTAAGCAAGACAAGGAGCAATGGATGGAAACTAACCAAGGAGAGAAGCAACTTAGAACTAAGGAGAAATTTCCTGACAGAACAATTAATCAGTGGAAAGACTTGCCACTAAAAGATGTGGGTGCTCCAACACTCAAGGTTTTTAAGAAGAGATTGGACAACCATTTGTCTTAAGTGATGTAGGGTTTCCTGCCTGAGCAGGGTTTGGACTAGAAGACCTCCAAGGTCTCTTCCAACTCTGTTATTCTATTGTTCTGTTCTCTTCTCTTCTGTTCTACTCTGCTCTGCTCTGCTCTACTCTGTTCTTATTAAGTTCTTGAAAGACCTGTAGGCTTTACGTAGTGCCACTGGGCACCGTTTACAGAAGTTGTGCCAGGCAGTCCCATCTCCTCCTAACCTCAGTTGCAATGGATTCCCCAACATCATACAGAATCATGAAACTCTGAGACTCTGGTAGGAAAGCTGAGTTGAATATTTGGATTAACAACCATCAAATGGATTACAGGTCAATGAAAGTGATTTTCACCTTGATCGGGGAAGAGAGGCAGGGTATAAATTTAATAAATAAATAAATAAGTTTTCAGCATGTTTTGTTTTAGAAATGAAATCTCAATTAAATTTGCCTCTCTGCTTTAGCAATGGATTCATAGAACGGGACCAAAAATAATATGATGTTCTCATTACGGCTTTTTCCCCTCCCCATTCAGGGTGATGGGTCACTCAGATATCAACCGGATGACAACGCAGAACATCGGCATTGTTTTTGGGCCAACACTGTTGCGACATGAGCGAGATGTAGCCAGCCTGATAGAGGACATGGTGTACCAGAATCAGGTGGTAGAGTTGCTTCTTACCGAATTTCCTAGCATCTTCGGGACGGATGCCGAATGACTTTGTTGATACTTTTTTTTTTTAATATGGATTACTTTATTCCCAGGGCATATGGGATCACATTCTGTTTCTGAAGCAACCATTGGTGCTGTGAAACTCTCTGCACCAATCACAGCGGCATAGGTTACCATCCTCTTCGGAAAAGATATTTTATTAGGAAAAATGGACCTTTGCATCTTCTCCGAGATCTTTTTTTAGTTGGTCAAATTTTTTATCTGGTATACCTTAGCAAAATGATGTCATATTCAAATCCAGTAAGCCACTGGTGAGAATCTAGAAGAGAAATTATGTGATTGAAAGTGCTTTGACTTTAAACAGTGAGCAAGACCTGTTCAGATGGATTCCAATCCAGACAAATCTATAAAGGATAGAACACTTTTATGCCATCGATTATTGGCCATTCTGTGCCGGAGGGGAAAGATGCTCACCAGATGAACTGATGTCATGCCAACCAACCTGGTCCCCTAGGTTCAGTCTCCTCTCTGATGTCATGGGGCCAAATAGCCTCTGTACTCTTGAAACCATAATTCTTCAGGATTACTTTCTCCAACTATCGGGTTGGGTTCCTACCGGTTCGCTGGTTACCCGCTTTGTGGGCGCACTTGCCAATCGCCTGTCAAACGCGCACTGCGCGCGATTGACTTAGAAATCTTTGTGGTGTTCTGCAAGCACTTTGACCCAACAGCTGTGCAGCGGATCCGCCGTGCAGTTGTTGGGTCAGAGTGCCTGCAGAACACCATGAAGATTTCTAAGTCAATTGCGCACAGTGCGCGTTTGACAGGTGATCGGCAAGTGCGCCCACGAAGCAGGTAACCAGTGAACCAGTAAGAACCCACCCCTGTCAACTATCCATCAGATGTGTTAGGACTACAAATCCCATGCACAGGCAAAATCTTTTTAATGAGTTGCCTTCTAAGTCATTATAGGGCACATAGGTTTTCCCAAATTAAAATTGAACCCCCCTTTCAAATTGTTATCGGTTTTTTTGCCAAATAACCTGGGAATAAAGGTAATGTTTGACTATTAACAAAACACCAGTTCCTTTACAAAGTGATGGTTTAGAACTGGTTTGAATAGAAAGAAATATGACTGAATTCTCACTCACCCCATATGTGACATATTTCTCAATGAGATTTGTGAATAGCCAAGGAAAGTGTTCAATAATAAAAATATTGCCAAATGAACCATCTCTTCTGTATTGTTTTTGGCTGAACTTGACCTTTAGGGATCACATTTATCCTTTAGGTGTATATTGGGATGAATTAGGGAAAATTTGATGTTTTTTTCCTAGCAGATCTTTTATGCCCTTAACAATTTTATGAATGTCCAAACAAGAAGCGTTTTCCCATCTGTTCACAAATTCATGCCAGTCATTTAGCTGTTGATTGATAGGTACTATCAATTTATCCTCAAGAATCAAACACAATTGAGTGGAAAAGGTGGCGGGGGGGGGAGTAGTAAAAGAAGCCTATTCCCATTGCCTCTCAGCCTGAATCTCACACATAACTTTCTTTAATCTTCCCAAATCATTGTATCTCTCCATCTCAGACAATGAACCTTGAAAAATGTGACTTGTCTTAGAACCAAGCTCAAAAAAATTCATCACAGGAGTTCCATGATTTACAAGTGTTTTTCAGCCCAGGCAATTTTAAGATACGGGGACTTCAACTCTCAGAATTCCCCAGCCAGCCAAGGTTGAGAAAGATCAACCTAAATTATTGAAATGAGAAATTGCTGGCCTTAAGGGGAAATATTTTTTTCTTTTTTTTAACTGACAGTTTCACATATGGCTCTGAAAAGGCTGGTTTGACTTCTTAGCATGTTTTCAGCTTTACATGTAAATCTTCTTGATCATAGTTCAGTTGTACAAGTTCATTAGGAAGCATGACAATTGCCTACATCTTAACAAATACACCATAGGGGCAAGGGGGAAATTGGCCAGAGACTTCAGATTCAGGTTTTTTCACGTATTTCTCACATGTTTTAAAGAGGCCACTCATCAGCAGCTTCCTTAAGCCGTTCTTGGCCATTGTGCTCTATTCAGAACAAAAACAGTGTAGGTATGAATGGGTTACATTAGCCATGATTGCCACTATGGTGATTTACTCAGTGCTTTCACAGTAGGCATATAATCCATTTACTAACAAGGTTAGGAAATCCATACTGGCTGGGTGATGAAAGACCCAGCCAGTCAATACCCTGAAAATCTGGTTCTGATTTTCACTAGAAATTTGTATAGTGCTGATTAGCTGGTCCTTGTGTCAATAAGAAGTTTATATGTACAACGATGTAATATAAAGTTGGTTGTGATGCCAACAGGGAAAATTATTTTGATTTTTTTTAATGGAAAGGATCACTGGGATCACTTATTGACTCAAATCAATAAAAGTATCAGATTTATATCTGACCAATGTACTGAGAAAAACTCAATTATCAACAATGCATTGCATAGTGAGAATTGGAGTACATTACTGTACATGTCTGAGCTCAGAAGCCAAGCAGAATTACATCTGGTTGATCTTTAGATGAAAACTCTTTAGACAGTACTACAGCTGAAAGCTAGATTGGAAAATCCAGAGACCATTCTGGAAGAAAGCAATGACCAACCATTTCTATACCTGTCCTTGGCCAGTGATTGCAATAATTTGTCTGAGAAGCGCTAGAAATAGGTTATCCTTTTTCGTCCCATTGTGTTCTTGGCTTGTTTCCTTCCATTGAAATGATGGTGAAAATTACCCGTGCACTGGTAGTTCCCTCCCATGGCCTTAGAGAAAAGTGAAAAGTTTGTGTGTGTGTGTGTGTGTGTGTGTGTGTGTGTGAAAGAAGCCATTTACCAAAAATGGTTTAGTTGATAATCCTCAGTGTCTTGAGTGGCTTGCTATATTTAAATAAATGAACAATGTAGCTTTGCTTTCATTTTTTTTCCTGAGGAAATATGTTTTATTAACCTTTTATTGGTGCTTTTTTTCCCCTAAAAAAGAGAGTGAGAGAGAGAAAAAAAAAGATTTACAGGTAAAAAATATTCGCACTCATATATACTATGTACAAACTATCAAAATACATGTCGTCATGATATGCCTAGAATTTGTTCCCCTGCTTTAATACTTCCCTTTATCTCTTCCCATAGTTGATACTCCCCAGGGAGAGAGACAGGCACTGGTTTGGCTTCTAGGCTAAAGGATAACAGAAAGATACAAAAGGAAAGCTAAAACAGAGGCAAGGTATATTCTTTGGTTTCTTAGGCTGAGTTTTATATTTTCGCTATGAGGAAAACGCTGAGGCGAGGGGCATGAGGAGAGCGGCGTAGGTGGAATTAGGAGATAAGAAGATGTTGCCTCTATGGGAGAGGCATAACTTAAGTGAATCAGCCCCTGACATCTCATCTAGGTCTCCTGTCTGAAGCCCTGAAGAGCTCCCATCAGCACATGGACGATTCTGAGCCAGTTCAGCTTTGGTACAAAATAGCTTGCTGTGTTCTGCTGAGGATGCTTTAAAGGGGAACCCCTATCTTTTACTTGGAAACAAGCAAACGGCAGGAATCTAAGGATAGAGACAGTCAGTGCAGTTACGAGAACTGACGATAGCTTGAAAACAGATATATTATTGGCCTTCGTTTATATATTCACTTTTCCCCCATTGCTTGTGTGTGGTCTTTCTTTCTCTGTCATTTTAGTTCAACAGATTTTTGGAATATTACTAAAAAAACCTCCAAGGCTAATTAAGCAGAGTAGATAGGAGGGGTGAACTTAAAAGCACCAGGCAATGAATTCCACATTAAACTTTTAAAGTTATGATTCTGCTTCCCTACCGTCTGCCTCAATACACTTCACTTTGCCCAATCTGCTTATATATGGACTTGGGGGGAGGAAACCAGGAGGGCAAGAACATAAGTTTGCTAACAGACAACAGTAAACTTCAAAATTATGTTCTTGGCTCTCATGTAGCTTTACTTCCCTGGGCGGTTGCAAGCAGAGAATAGGCTGGATAAGTCTTATCTGACCGAACATAAATTAATATATGAAGAGTTTGAAGTGCTTTTCAAGTGCTTCAGATTTGAAGTTTTAAACATGCAACTAAAAAGATCTTTAAAGAAGAAGCAGTAAGGAGAATTTCTTCTTCACAACACCATTAATATCGCAGGAGTTGCCTTTCTCCAAGGTTTCATTCAGACTGGGCGGGCGCATGTGAAGATAACTGACGGGATGAATTGGGGCTGGTTGTTGTCCAGTGTACAACTGGAAACCCTATCTTGAATCGTGGTGACGCAGTGATTAGAATGCAGTATTGCAGGCTAATTCTGCCAACTGCCTTTATGGTCTGAGAGGATATGTGTTGCTGCGTTGCTTCTCCAACCTCTAGACGAGTTTATTTTATTTTTATTTAACGTATGGCAACAATATTTAAAAAGCATATCTAAGTTATATTTTCAATCAGCAAATTGAATATGAAACTATTGACTCTGTTTACAAATTCAAAGGTAGACTATTTACTGTATATATAATAAATACATAATGGAGTTGCATACTGAATGTCTCTGGTGATTCTCTGAGATGAGAGCTGTGGTGGCACAGTTGTTAAAATGCAGTATTGCAGCTAACTCTACTCACTGCCTGGAGTTGGATTCTGATTGACTCAGCCTTCCATCCTTCTGGGGTGGGTAAAATGAGGACCCAGATGGTTAAGGGCCATATGCTGACTCTGTAAACTGCTTAGAGAGTGTTGTAAAGGACTGTGAAGCAGTATATAAGTCTAAGTGCTATTGCTATCTTTAATATAGTATTCGGATATTCTTTAATATAATGATTTGTTCAGTTTCTCTTTCACGGTTTTCAAATTAAGGGATCAATCATGACAACCTAGCACTACCCTTGTGGCCAAATTTCTACTTTCAGCAGCCCAATGAATGGGATATTTTGCCAGAATCTAAGGCATGTAAATTGATTTTCAAGTATGTATAAAGCTGTGGCTTGCATACGTAATCAGGCAATTACAGCTTTAAGTCCAAGAGCTCAGAAACGGTTTCAAACACAATGAATTGCTGTGGTACCATTTCAGGTTGAAATCCTAAAAGGTATTATGAAATCCAGTGGTGCATATGCAAGGATGGGTTTCTCCCGGTTCGTTGGTTACCCGCTTCGTGGGCGGCGCGCAGCTGTTCTGTCAGAGTGCTTGCTGAACCACACCGAAATTTCTGAGTCGATCGCGCGCAGCGCGCTTTTGACAGCCATTCGGAAAGCGCGCCTACGAGCGGGTAACCAGCGAACCGGGAGAAACCCACCCCTGTGCATATGCTTGTGACAACCAGCCCTGGCTCATTTGGGATCAAGAGGATTTTACCTGAAGGCTGGGTTAATAAGTGAATTGCGTGCTGGGTTTATTTTCTCTTACCAATGGTAACCTGAATTTACAAGGAGACTCTTTTGTTCCATAGGCATTTTGCTCTTAACATGCCAATTTGTCCAACTTTCCATTTAGCCTTCGGCAATGGATATGAGTTTATTTGTGGCAAGTGGTGAATAAGCTTGTGGTTTCTCTTTTTGCCTAGTATCTCATTGTTCCCCAATATGTGGCATTACAAATCTTTTCGCGCTGAAAGGGCACCACAGCAACATCCAGTTCCCTGAGGAATGTCTCTTTGTGAAGGCTGCATCTGCAAACACATGCCTCCCACATGATCATCTAGGGTTTTTTTTCCAAGCGTATGTCTAAAACATCTTTATCCCAGCCCTCAGAAAATACACACATGGATCTCCTCTCTGTATGGAATCACGAGCATAAATTTTCCATACATCCTCAACCACATTCCAAGCGAGCTAGTCATAGGCACGGCTAGAACTGGGGAGGGGCCCTTACATCTACAACACAGCGCAGAGGGGATCTTTGCTGCAGTGTGGCCAGGTGCCATAAGAGGAGGGGGAGAGCCATGCGTGAAACTGTTAATAATTAAGGCAAGAGTTCTGGCAGGACAACAGAATATGAGCACCTTCCTAGCATTGTACTTTTATTTCATACTGCGGGTTTTATAACGGCGGTAATTATAGGGTGGGAGCTTATGCCAAAAGATAAATTGGTGGTACTTAGAAATGCCAGGTTAGCTTTTGCTAGCTTTGCAAATTGGGAGCTGAAATGTGGGAATGGAGCTGAACGTGGCATATTACGTATTATGGATATGATCTGAGACTCGGCAACGTCCAAGGGTGGGACAATGCTCGTCCTCCAGATGTTGCTGGACTCATTAGCCCAAACCAGCATGGTCAATAGCCAAGGAAGGTGCAATGTATATTCCAGCATCTGGGAAGGTTCTACAATCAGGCTTGGGAAAAAAAAAGACTACAGGTGGCAGCAGAGGCAGTTTTAATATACTGTTCCTGGGGATGCCTTTCCTCCTCTGTGCATTTTACAAGGAAAGATGTAGGAACAGGTGACAATTCCGCACATTTTTGCAGCACTGTGTCTAAGCTTGCTTTTATAAATATATCTCATCTATTATAAATATATACGATAACCGACTTAAGGTACCCTATCCACAAACTCGGAGGCATCACTGTGCAAGAAATGCACTGTAACATTCTTGTTTCTTAATAGATTTGAAAAGAGGCACTTGGGGAAGCTTATCAAAAATACTGGTTTCCTTTCGGAAAGGGGATTTAGTGGGAGGAAGAGATGAATGACCGTAGATAAAAAATCTAGGTACTCCTGAGTTCTGTTTTTCTCACCAGGGGACTGGGATTAATACACTTCTTTTCCCATTAGCTGCCCATCTTTCGGCCCATCTGATCAGCAGATCAGTTTATGCAGGGAGTATAAAAAAGTAAACGCTATTTTGTACCAAGGAGCCTGGAGGTTACTAGTTAGAATCAGCTCTCTCTCCCCAGTGAGTTCAGCCCGGTATCAGGCCTGCTTTGTCTCTCGTATCAGCCTGATTCTGATAAATCGCAGTCTTTGTCATCAGAGCCTTGTCTAAATATACTAGGAAAGGGTGTTAAGGAACTGGTTCTCCCCTGCCAATGAGTTCAGCATGGAATTCATATCCCCCACCGCCATGTTGGTCGGGCCCCCAGGTGGGGTAGGACTAAGGGCCTCTGCATCATCAAGGATGGCGGTGAAGTCCAAGTGGGTGTTTTCTAAGTCCAGAGTGTCCAAACTGTTAGACACCTGCTCCTCCGGCAGATAAGAGAAAGAGTCAGATTTAGGGGCCTCCAGCCCAGGAGCATAAGGGCCACCGGGATCCTCAGCCACACAGCTGGGGGGCTGATGGTGCCTCTGGTGGGTGTTCATCAACTTGTGCCCAGAGGCTTTGCTCAGCGGCATGTGCATTGGGATGGGGAAGACTGTTTCTTCGGGACCGTGGAGAGGGGGTAAGCGCATCATATGGTGGGGGCCACCCTCACCGGGGGCTTCATAAGAAGGGCTAGCTTGATAGCTCAAGTTGCTTTGTCGGTTCAGTGGCTTTGGTCCACCAGGTGGATGTGGGACCATCCTTGGACTGTAACACTGGCTGTTGGGACTTGAAAGTGCTTTGTTTTCCATAGCTGGCGATGGTCTGGCAGGGTAGCTTGGATACTTTGCGCCAGGGTAAGGCTGGTGTTGCTGGCTCTGCCCGTTCTCTGCGCCATCCATGGCGTGGCTGGCCGGCTGCTCCCCCCACATCAGTGCTTGCTGTGATTGCACATAACTCCGTACCATCATCTCCTTGACTTGCAACATCGGAGTCTGGGATCTCCTGCTCGGGGGCTGCCCCACGCCGTAGCAAGAGCCCTGCTGGCTTTCGGGCTGATATCCGCCATCTGCACAGACTGGTTGAGACTGGTTGTATAAGGTCTGCTTCATGCTCTGGCAGGAGGCAAGAGCAGCAGCGGCTGGTGGGAACTGTTGCTCGGCTTTAATATGTGCCTGGCCAAACTGGAATGTCCCCTGTCGGCCATGATTGGCAGGCTCTGCTCCCATGGGCTTAGCCTCAGGGATTGGATACTGGGTGGAGTGGCACTGCCCCATGCCAGGGAGCGGTGCAGGATTTATCCCTGAGCTATGGCTGTCCCACTGCCTTGCAGTGTGGAAAGCCACATTCATCTGGCACTGAGACTGGACGTAATCTGGTTGCTCAAAACCGCCTTCTAGCTGCTCGTGAGTCATCTGCAAGTCACCCGTCAGCTTCAAGGCGCCTCGATGAGCAAGATTGCCCTGCAGCTCCATGGCCGTTGCTTGGTATGGGTAGTTCCGCTCCTGGTAGGTAAGATAAGGTTCCATCTCCAGCACCTCCGGCTCCCCAGCCTGGATGGTGCTCTCCATAGCCGCAGCTTCCAAAAAAACATTCTCGCTGATGCTTGGTGGCCGCGGGGAGAAGAGATGGTGGGGAAGGTTGGCCTCGGTGCCCCCTGTCACTTGTCCACCGGCTCTCCCTGCGCTTGCCGGGCTCATGTTGCTGAGGCTTTTAAACCTTTGCACTCGTGGAGCCGGATGGGCCTCCGCTGCGGCCTGTGTGGGGTCACTGGCTCGCCGGCCGCTGTGGCTCAGGTGGGAATGGAGAATACCAGTGCTGCCGTAACCATTGTAATTGTTCGTGCTGTGCTCATGCACAAAAGGAGGCAAGCACGAGCTAGAATAATCCCCTACGAGATTTGACTGAGCGCCTCGGTCCATATGGGGGAGAGGGGTAGGGGGTGGCCCACCCGTTGCTGCGGCATATTTGGCCTTGAGGCGGTACTGCTGGGCTGGGGTGAGGTTGCCCAACCCTGGAAGTCCTCCGCAATGGCTGGCCTCACTAGAGCGCCTTGAGGCATCGGGGGATATGGGGTCATACATGTCCGGTGGGCCTAATCCATTGGGGGCACCCCCGGCTGGCAGATAGGGTGATACCATGGAAGAGCGACGGCTGACGGTGTAAGCCGAACTGACGGTGCTGGTCGTGCTGCCGCGTCGGTCTCCTACCACGGTTAGAGAAGGCAGGTCACTGGATGAAAGCTCCATAATGCGCCGGTGAGAAGCCGCTGCAGAGGGGGCCCCGCACAAGCCAGGCATCTCTCTTGAAGGACCTGCAAAAGGTCAAAGCAAGCAATTAAAAGGACAGAGATCGCAGGCCATCTGTATTGCAATTTTTAAAATAAATTCCAAAGATGTGTCAATAACCAGAGCGGATTATCTCCCTCCCTCCCTCTCTCTCTCCTCCCCACTGCATCAAGACTTCTCCAGCTTTAAACTTATCCAAAGCCTGCTTGGCATCAGATCTTGGTTCTGAACAACTACTCAACTGTTTTAAATTGGACCCCACAAAGAGTCTCTTTTCTGGTTTGGAGGCAAGGAAATAAATCAACGCAAATTAATCGGTTCAGAATCTCCTGGAAGGTGTACTTGTTTCAAGTGATTTTTACTAACAAAAAGGAGGGGGAGGAGGAGGAGGCAAAATTTAGGGGCACCATGAAAGGAAGAAGACTGTGCTTCAAGATAGTGCTTGGGAGAGAGCTTTTGCTTCTAAAAAGTCTCAAAAAGCCCCCAAACAATCCCAGCTCCCGCAGCTGCCTTCTTGAATAGCCTTGTTGGCGATGATGCGGTTCATTTCATGGCCTTCTAGTGGCTGAAAACGTGGCCATGGAGGTTCCGAACGTTCCCTGCTTACCTGCCCCGGGGATGGAAGGAAGCTTGACTCCCTTCATGGAGAGGGGCTTACGCAGCTGCTTGAGTTTGTCAATGCGCAGGTTCTCCAGCTTGTGCAGTGCCGAGAGCCCAGAGGTTCCCATGGGCTCAGGTGGCTCCTCCAACACGGACAAGTCCTCTAAGCTGCCGCCGGCGTTCGCGTTCATCTCCACACCACTGTCGTTGTTATTAGCGCTGCCCAAAGGGGAGCGTTCACTGCTGCAAGACGACTGACCCCCAGGGCTGGGCTGCGGCTTCTGGGTGGAGGTGGAAATACAGAAGCATCATATTGAAGTGATGGTCTCAGCTCAAGTTTGCTTTCTGCGCTAACTATTTCACATTCCTTCTTAAGGTGCGCCTTAGGTGGCAAGCCAAAGTTATGTAAAAAACAGCAGGCTCAGTGTCAGCCTTGATGGACAGCTGCTACTGAATACATAAGACGGCTACCGGTTTCAGCATTGCTTGATGTTTGATCTGGGAGCTAATCGTTGAGATGATCTCCTCTTATTCTGCAGTTTAAAACCAATTTTCTCTTTCATCTCTCTGGAGGTAAGTGCACTTGTGACAAGGGTGGCAAGACACACTTATGCCTAAGGATCTATAGGTGCGCTAAAACTGTCACCGATTTAACTAAAAATTCCAAGGCAAACTAATTTGAGTTCTGCACATGGGAAAATTAAAATTGGTGAACTGTGCAGCTTTGGGGTGTTTGTGAACGTTTTGCACCACAAATTCTGCTTCCATTAACTGCAGGCATTTGCCACATTGCAACAAGTCTCAGCCGTTACACCCCAATTTAAAAAAATCTAATTTAAATTTCTCTGACTGTTGAAGGTGGCACAAGGTCTGCTTTCGAGCCCCTTCCCCCTTTATAGCCACGAAGATTAACCTGTGTTTTTATTTAACACACAAAAAAGATTTTTGGGATGACGCAAACATGCAGTACCAATTTCTGAGCATAAACAGTTCAGACGTGGAGAACAAAGCACTTTGATTTCCCTTTCTTGTCCCCGGATCTGCTTTCCATATGTGCAGATGTTCATTCAAGAACATTTCCCACATCTTTGTTTTCGCTGTAAAATACATACTAAGAGTCAATGGTGTGGGAATTGTCCTTTGGTGTGTTCCCTGAATTCAAGAAAGCCTGCCCCTAAACGCGACCTCAGTATCAGCCCAACCTGCCCATCAAACACCCCTTGCAGTCCAATGTCCTCTTCTCCCACCCGTCTCTCCGTTTCCACCCCATGCTGCTCACCAAATTGGAATCGGGTACCATGAGTTTTCCCTCTTCTTTCCTGACCTCACTATCTTTCTCCTGCTTCATGTCACCATGGAGAGCCAGAATCCGACTGGTGGGTACAGTGTCTCCACGGTGCTTCTTGGTGACATGAGCATCTGGCCCATGCACTGTCTTGACATGTTTCCGCAGTGAGCTGGGATCGGTGTAGCGTTTGGTACAGCCGGGGATCTTACAGACGTAGGGTTTCTGCCAGAAGACAGACAGGCCATTAGGGTACAGATACCTTCGGGCCAGAGAATGCTTCTTCACCCTTGTTTTTTGTGGTATGGCAAGGCAAAGTGTGGGCCTCCTTTTGGGAGCCATCTACCTCAGGCCTTGACTTTAAGGCCTTGACTTTAAGGCTTACCTCAAGCAGTTGTCCATACCTCATTGGAATGTGTCCGGTTTTGGTGCTTGGCCCTGTCAGAAGCGTTAGAGAAAGCTTTATTGCAGCCTTCGTGCTCGCAAACGTAAGGCTTCTCACCAGTATGGGAACGCAAGTGGGTCTTGAGGTTCTCTAGCCGTGAGTAGGCCTTGTTGCAGCCTTCAAACTGTAAAATAAAAGCAAGAGAAGAGGTTCACTGCATGGTAGAACTTCTCTCAAGTCCCACTTTGTGCTTTAGCCAGGTTAAGATATTTCCTCATGTACTGAAACTCTTCTCTTAATCTGCCTCCCGATTCTAGGCGTCTGGTAGATTTCATGGTCAACTTTATCCGTGAAACCAGCTATAATCCTGCACACACCTCTACAGATAAAGATTCCTCAATGCCACCTACAGTTTACGGTTCCAGTTGTTGGGAAAAGCACCTGGCTGCAAAATTATGCTGTAATGTTGGCATCACAATGTTGAATGGGAACTCTACCTCAGGAAGAATCATGTCTTAATAGGAAGGCAGCCCTTCCTAATAGCTAAGAGGTGTTGTTGTTGTTGTTGTTGTTTTGCATAACAGCCAAACATATGTTTCATGCCCTGAAAATACTGGAGTGGAGTGGGCTTGGGGTTTGCAACTTATTTTTTTCCCAGGGGATTTTTGTTTCTTTAAGGAATTGCAATAGATTAGCAGTGGTGGCACTGACTGACTTATCATTTTAGGATTCTGTTTTGGTTGGACGATGGAAGAAATATTTGGCTCATGTTAGTATTCCAAGGTTGGCAAAAAATAAAGAGGTTCATGAGTTGAAGGTTTGTAGTGGAGAAACAATATACGGTAATGTGGGTTAGCAACTTACCAAGTGCAGGGTTTCATTTAACAACTGAGGCAAGAAAGGTCATAGAATGGGGCAACGCTCACTTAACAAATGTCTCACTTAACAACTGAAATTTGGGACTCAATTGTGGTCGTAAGTTGAGGACCTCCTGTACTTATAATCCTGATGCTTGGTGCAAATTCAAAGATGGTGGCAATTGTGTCATGACGGCATGATGCCCGTTGGCTGCCTGCCTCCCGTGTCCTTCTTGCAGTGCCCATGTGCCAGACACCCCTGCCTCTCTCCATAGGTACGCCAGACAGCTCAAATGCCAGCTCTTTGTGCTTGCTCTACTTACTGTGCACTTGTGAGGTTTTTCTCCTGTATGGCGCCGCATGTGGACGACCAGCATGTACTGAGCTTTGAAGGGACGTTGTTCCCGTGAGCAGTCGTGCCAGTGGCACACAAATTCCTTCTTTTCCCCATGGATATGCTCATTGTTAATATGCTGCGATGTGAGAGAAGAAAAAGAAGCACAGAGAGAATTAAGTGGCAGTGACTATTTCAGAATTCATCCGACTTCAGGAGAACAGGAGAAGTTGTCTTAGAGTCCATCATTGTACATAAGACTGCAAACTAGGGAGATTAAATTATTTCTAAAAGAGGCCTTTTTGCTTTACACGCACGTAATTCAACATTTCAGTGCACATATCAGTATGATTCTTGTATCCCTTTTACTGTAACAGATTAACTCTTTCTGGGTTAACGTACTGGGTATTTTACAACCTTCTTTGTTTTGTCTTTTTGGCTAGTTGGCTGCACTGTGGTATGTGGCTTACGGAACTATTGGGAAGGTGATTAATAAAAGAAAATGATAAAAGTTTGGCTTTTAAATCATATGAGGCATTTCTAACTCCTAATATTGATCTGCGCAGCCATGAAACTCCTTGGGAACGTAAAGTATTTTTTAATCTAACCTATTTTGTAGGACTTTTGTGAGGGGAAAATAGCATGACTCCATGTGCAGTAATATCATACAAAAGCAGGAACTGCCAACAGAATTCTCAATTATGTCTGATGGTTAATACAGTGGTACCTCAGTATTTGTTGTGAATTGGTTCCGGGAGGCGCAGTGAGTACCAAACACATTTTCCCCATAATGAATAATGTAGTGAGTCAAAAGGCAGATGACACGGACATGTTCTAGTTGGTGCATTGATTACCAAACAAACGATGAGCACTGGGACAAAATGTCTGTGTCAAAATGCACTGAACACCAAATCCGATGAGTTTCAAAGCGGTTGAGTACCAAGGTACCACTGTACTCCTCCTGCCCTCTTGCCAGAAAACTATATAAAAATAAAACAGGCCCCTTTCTGAGATACATTTCAAGTAGAATATCGCGACGGGATTTTCCAGTTTATTTAACGAGCTCCTCGTTACCCTGCCAACTCACATGCACTAGCTGTTCCTGAGTGTCAAACTCTTTGGTGCATCCTTCCCAGTGGCAATTGGTCTCGTATACGGCTTCGGCTTCCACCTTCCCGTCTTCCTTCTCCAGTTCATCTCGTGGATCAAGAACACTTAGTAAGGGATCCTGGGGTGGAAATAAGAGGCATATTCAAAGACACTCCGGGAAAATTCTCTTGGAATTTTCTTTCACTTCAATTCACCGAAAGAGAACAGATAGTTTCCCCCACCTTACACTCTAACAAAGGTTCCATGGTCTTGAGCGCCATCTTGGTCTCTTCTTCACATGGCTGATGGGAAGATTTGGGGGCAGAAGATTTGGGGGCCGTTCCTGGACCGGGAGGCGCTACGCACAGTCGCTCATGCCCTCGTTACCTCTTGATTAGACTACTGCAATGCGCTCTACATGGGGCTGCCCTTGAAGAGTACTCGGAGACTTCAACTGGTGCAGAATG
>JANHGC010001804.1:528167-539754 GCA_027560395.1 Boaedon fuliginosus
CTATTGACTTTGCTTGGCAGAAGGTTGCAAAAGATAGTCACATGACCTGGGGGGGACATTGCAACCGTCATAAATATGACATTCGGATGTTAAAAACTCAAATGTAACTCACATGACCATGGGGAGGCTCCAATGGTGTGAAAAAGATCATAAGTTCCTTTTTTCAGTGCCGTTGTAACTTTGGTCACTAAAGAAACTGTTGTAAGTCAAGGACTACCTCTACATTATTTGGAACTTTGCAGTGGGATAGAATAAGCTGGAAGTGTAGGAAAAAAGGCAACCATCAGCCCCTAGATTTTATCCTTAGCCTGCTACTCTGAGTCTTGGAAACTTTAACTGCAGACAACTCAAGCCGTCCGATGAATTTAAGACTGAGTTGTGAACTGGAGTTAGTTTCATTTATGGACAAACTCATTCTTTGTTTATATGTACTACCTCTTGTTTTCTAGCTTCTAATCAAAAGAAAAATCAGCCTTTGTCTTCAGATCTGCTTATTAATAGATTAGTGAGAAAAATGGATGATCATTAAGGAACCAAAAAAAATGCAATTATCACATAATAAATATAATATTTATATCAGCTGCAAGTTGATGAGATGGGGAATGCAATAGCTTCTGGAGTTGTTGGATTCCAACCTGCATCATTTCGGCAAGCATGACCAATAATTTTGAGGTGATAAGAGTACAACTTCAACAGCATCTGATCAACCCATCCTGCACTGAGGACTCCTCCGAAGACCCTCAAAAGGTAACTTAAGGAAATTCTGAAAAGTAGACGGGATACATACTTTTAGCCATCTTATTACTCTTTTAAGTTATATTTGAAATCCTCCTACAGTAAAACAGTGCCCCGTTGTTCTTAAATGTATGAAAATAGTCTCAAGAAAAGGTAAATAAACATGATGGCAATATATGTAGCATATGCAAGTTGCAAATCTGTTGGAAAGTACAGTTGTGTACCTGTTTACTCAGAAGTAAGTCTTCTGAATTAAGTGGGATTTATTCCTACATATAGGCTTGCAGAACTATATCAAGGCTTGTTTTAAGGCTTTCTGTGTGTAAACATCCAAAACAGTAGCAAAAATTACGTCTTATTTCAGGCTTACAGAACACACTAGTCCATAACTTATATTCAGAATTAATTAAACTACAGTATCCTTAATGCCACAATGAAGCATTAAGATACTCTTAATTTGGAAGATGAGAAAAAGAAAGTCATTCTTTTAAACTGTAAGAAACTATTATTTTCTTCTCATTTAAATGTGTTAATATAAAATATTCTGATTTGAAATAGCAATAGCACTTTTATACCACTTCACAGTCTCTCTAAGAGGTTTACAGAGTCAGCCTATTGCCCCTAACAATCTGAGCCCTCATTTTACCGACCTAAGAAGGATGGGTCAACATTGAGCCCGACAGGATCGAACTCCTGGAGTGAGCAGTGAGTTAGCCCGCAGTACTGCATTTTAACCACTGCGCCATCACAGCCGCACCATTCTGCTATGCTTTTACCATTGTATATTTAGGAGGATTAAAACGAGGCAGAAGACTTGGCTTCCTTTTCCAATGTCTGGAAAGAAGCAGAATAATCATTTCATCTTTACAATGCAATCTGTCATTTGCCTAGTCAGAATCATCCCTTAAAATCCAATGGGATTAATCCAAGATAGGAGATAGGATAGCATTGTTAGCTGGCTTATTAGAATTCAACCCTTTACTTATTAAACTATTGTTTCAGCTTATATTTTTGCAACTATAATGAAAGATTACTTTACAATAGAGACAGTCTTCAGCTTACAAAAATTCAGTTACAACGGCACTGAAAAAAGTGACTTGTGACCATTTTTACATTTTATTACCATTGCAGCATCCCTTGGTGGCACGATCAAAATTTGGGCTTTGGCAGCTAGCATATATTATTTATGACAGTTGCACTGTCCTCAGTCATGTGATTACCATTTGTAAACTTCCCAGCTTGCTTCCAACAAGCAAAGTCAATGGGGGAAGCCAGATTTGTTTAACGACTGCATGATTCACTTAACAGCTGCTGTGATTCACTTAACAATTGTAGCAAAAAAGTTGTAAAATGAGGCTCAACTCACTCAATAACTGCCTTGTTTTAGCAACAGAAAGTTTGGGCTGGATTGTGGTCATAAAGCAAGGATTATCTACAACTAAGGATTAGCTACAAACATTGGATTCAAGAATGAGAAATTTAACACTTCCCATACTGACAGATTTCATCCACAAATCTCTATCCTTAGAATGTAGCCATTCATTGGATTTTGCTCTTCCCTGAATGTCCTTGGTATTTTGCCTGAGATGTACAACTGCATTAATACCTATAGATCTGCAGAGCTGTCTCTGCCCTTCTAATTGTTGCTAATACAGAGCTTCTCATATCCTGGCTACGGTCAGTGCAAATTGGAGAACCAGAGAACTATAGAATTGAGAGTGCAGGAATAAAAGTGGAAAAGGAATAAAAAAAGGAAAAGGAAGAAAGTTTTATAGATTGATGTTTTATAAAATTCCAAGGATGGGTGTTGGGTGATCTTTACAGGCCTGAAATCATTTCTCCTGGCTTTCTCTTCCCCAGCAGTCTTTACTACACAGCTACACCTTCCAACTGGCAAACACCAGTGGAACCAAACTGGTCATAAAATAAACAGATAGTAAAGGAAACAAGCCTTCCACTCAGAGTTTATTTGTTATTATATATCTTAAGATTTATTCATTTATTTATTTTGTTTTGTTTTGTTTTGTTTTATGTCCCACCTTTATTATTTTTAAAAGTAACTCAAGGCGGCAAATATATCCAATGCACCTTCCACCTATTTTCCACCCATTGAATTTATCTGTTTTTAATCTGACTTTTTTGCCTATGGAAAGAAAACTGAGTTCCAATAGGTTTAAGTTGATAGTAAATCATAATAATATATTTGTAAAAGTAGTATCAAGGTAGTTGGTATTAAATTCAATATATTTTAAAGGTTTAAACATTTAATAAATAGATGGTACACACAAGATAAGTGAAAATTGTGGAGGCTTATTCTTTCTCCTGGAAGTTGGGTTAGATTAGAGAGGCTTTGGTACACTACATTTACCATTGAAAGAAAAGCACGGGAATTAAAAAAAAAAAAAGCAGGGGGTGGTAAAATGGGGAAATAATATAGAACTGACCAAGGAGCAAAATAAGCAATTGGAAGAGAAGCTCTTTCTATTCCCACTTCTTCTCTCTTTGGATTTGCTGTCTCTCAAGACTCTCTTCTCTCTCTCCTATTTATGCATCATTTTGTGATGGAAATAAGCAGGCATATCATAGCAAATTTATAGCTTGTGCATCTTTTCTTACCATTGCTAAATAATGTACAGAATATGGATCAGTATCATTTTTATCTCGATCCTTACAGTAAAATAACATCTACCAACTCTCCCTAAGATAAAGGTAAGATGGCCACATCTTCTTTCCAGTTCTTTTTATGAAACTTTTTCCTTTTGCTATTTTCTATGGACATAGACTCTTTCCTAACAGGTTTAGAGGAATTATTTTTCCAATTATTTTTCATTTATATAAGTCGATTTAACATATATTCATATATAATCAACCTTTGCATCTTCCTGCTACTGAAATAAAATAATAAAATTAAGCATAGGTGTCTACTTTCTGCTGTGCCCCAATTTATATTCTATTCCAACATGCAAAATCTATAAGGAGGTATCATCAAGAAGATTTGTGCCATTGCTGGGGCTGGAATTATACAGGTAGTCCTCAACTTATGACCAAAACTAAGCCCAAAATTTATGTTGCTAAGTGAAACATTTAAGTGAGTTTTGTCCCATTTTACAACTTTTCTTCCCACAGTTAAGTTAATTCACTGTTAAGTGAATCGCTGCAGTTGGTAAATTAAGTGACTGGCACTGATTTCCCCATTGACTTTGCCTGTCACCAAAGAAGATCACATGACCTCTGTACACTCCAACTGTCATAACTATGAGTCAGTTGCCAAGCGCCTGAATTTTGATCACATGACCATGGGAATATTGCAATGGTTGTAAGTGTGAAAAATGGTCTTAATTCACTTTCTTTGACGTAATTTTGAAGGATCATGAAATGAATTATTGTTCCGTCACACTAGATCGGCTTTATAGGGAGCCTCCTATATGACATCCTAATCCAGAGCATCTTGAACCCTACTTCATTCCCTCACAGGAATTTAGGGGGTGAGGTAGTAAGCCATTCCTCCAACGGGTCAGCAAAGGACAGGAGGAGAGCATTTCTATGACATCACGGAGAGAGCCATCAAATTCTTACATGAAGCTTCGTTCTTACATGACTGATCTCAGTGTTCCGGGTTTCAGAGTCTGGATGTACATAGTGGATCTTCCAATGAGATCCCTAGGATGCGGACAGCGGGAGACTGCTTTACATAGCTGTTCCAAGCGGTGAGTTATTCCTTGCGTACTTCCATAAGTAGCTGTGGCAAGGAGATAATATTGGGCTTACAGTGTGGGTAGAGACTAAAGATAGTCCCACGTGGACACAGTGGCCAAATAAAGCATCCCCCGGGGTCCCTGCCTGTAAATCCACCCACAATGTATCACATAAGCCATGTTTTGTACCTTGCAATCATCTGGTTACAATTATTGGCACTGCTGAGGAGAAGGTAGTATCTTCCCTTTGGTGGATTTTTTTTATTGTCTGAGTTTTTTCATCCTGTGCATTGTAAAAGTATAGCGTCTGTGAGCCTGTCCCTTTCCTTTAAATGCTGTTTAAATGCTCTTAAAGTGGATCCAGAACATAAATGAACTTTATCTGTTACATAGGGTTATTTTATTTGACTTTCACAGGAGTCTCCATGAGACACCTTGATTAAGGTAAGGATTTCACTACATGATATTTTCCCATTTCTCTTCCCTTAGTTTATTGTATTGGAAAAGTAGACTACTAAAGACATGACTGTTGCAAATGAACAGGAAGAAAAAATTCAGAGTGGAGGAAAAAAATGGCTTTGGTTATTGGTCAAGAACTCTATGAAAATGTACACTTCATTGTGAATCTCTTTTTTTCCTACCTCCTCTAACTTCTTTTTACTAACGTACACAGTTGCTCTTTTTAATCAGAAAATCTTTCATACAATCATGTAAATATAAAGCCACTATAAATGGTGCAATCTTTTTCTATTTCTGTTCCATGCTACTTTAACATTAATTTATCCATAATTCTTTGATGTTCACATTCATTTTCTATATACAGGTATTTAACCTGCCTATTTACCATATTGTTCAGAGAAACAATATGGTAAATAGCCAAATTCCAAAATGCATGTAAATATAAGAATTCAAAGTTAGCTCAATTACAAAATAACTTAAGATAATTTGGTAGTGATGGGGGAATACATGTTAGATGTTTGACAGCACACATCTTTTTGTTAATACTGTGATCCTCTCCAGTCTTGCATTTCTTCTTTGCCAAGTGCTTGACCAAATAATAAATAACATTTTAGTTGCAGTTGTTCAAAAGGAGAACAAATTATAGAAGTTATATAAAAATACAGCTTTAATAGAATACTTAAGAGTGGTGTGTGGCTAGTTCAGCCATCACACTAAACCATAATGGAGTCTTTTCATTTTAACTTGGCATGTGGCATGAACCTAGCTACTGTGAATTGTAAACCATGCGTTACTACTTGGCAAATTGTTCAAATTCAGCCAGTTGTGGTACATTCAATAATCTATGGTTTAACCAGCTCCTAGTATGTATAAGTGTGTGCCTGAAGGAACTCGTTGGTACCAGTTTATTACCATTAATATAGTTGGTTCAGAATGCAGTGCAAAAGAGGTGATTCAGAACAGGAAAAATAGAGCTTATTAGTATGTTTAACAGGAATATGGATGAAAATAAGAAAGTTAATAGAAAAATAGTTAGGGATAAACACTGGGGTAGTGTTTGTATAAAAATAATAATGTAGTTTTCTAAGAGAGTAATGCTGTGCATGTCTGCTTAGGCTAAAAATCCCTGGAATTTGGTGGGCCTTATTTCCAAATATTGCATAATGTTATGTGTTTTAAATATCCCTAATTTAATCTGTGGAGAATGTATGAAAAATTAAACGCATTAAGTAGAAAACTATATAAAGGCCAGAGATTCCTTCATTCATTATACACCGAAGGTGCCATCTGGCAAAGATGGGGATGAATTCATAATTTTCATAAAGCTTTAGGCTTCTGAATTATTAATTTAGCCAAGTCCTTCTGGACTATTTTTTCGTAAATCTCACTTGAAAGAGAAAGGACGCTTAGGAGTCGTGGGTTGGACAGTAGGAGTTCCTAGGTGGGGCAATTAATTCCATAGCATCTACTGCTATGTCCAACAGAATAATCAATTCACCCTGATTGTGAAAAGCCGCCACAGGCCTGTGAAATGTTCAGCCCCACCCTAAAGGACGCTGCCTCCTCAACGCAGCAGATGAATAAAGCTGGAGGTTCCCAGATAACACCCAAAATAGCCATCACTATCTTACCACTTTTTCTGCAGTCCAGGGAGTGTTTAGGTGTGTCTACCCCCCAAGATGGGAAGCGCATGATGTGGGTTCATGACACCTCCTTTTCAAAATGCAAAATGCCAGGTGGATAGAGGCAACTTTCAAAGGCCAGATGACTAAGAAAGCTACAACAGAAAGAGCAAAGAAAGAGGAAGGGTTGGGAAAGACAGCTAAAAAGGATCCATTTTAGTGATACGGAGATATCAAGGCCATAGTAGTTCTTGACTTACAAACCACAATTGAAGCCAAATTTCAGTTGCTAAACAAGACACTTAAGTGAGCTTTGCCCCATTTTTGCGACCTTTCTTGCCACAGTTAAGTGAATCGCTGCAGTTGTTAAATCAGTAACACTGTTGTTAAGTGAATCTGGCTTCTCCACTGACTTTGCTTGGCAAAAGGTTACAAAATTGACCCTCGGACACTTCAATTGTCATAAATATGAGTCAGCTGCCAAGAATCCAAATTTTGATCACGTAACCATGGGGATGTTGCAATGGTCATAAGTGTGAAAAACATGTCATTTTTTTCAGTACAGTTGTAACTTCAAACAGTTACTAAATGAATTGTTGTAAGTCGAGGACTACCTGTACTTAGGATACTCAGGAGTATTACTCCTGTACGAAACTGAAGCTATGTGCAGGCTCAAACTTCTCCAAAACTGACAGAAAAATACCAGGCCCTGAACAAAAATCTTACAATCTAAATTTCAGTTGCAGAAAAAAAAAACAAAGTGAATATAAAGGATTATATTGGATATAGAGCAATCTCATGGTTTAGGAAGCAGCAGAAGAGGAGACTGAAAATTAGAGGAATATGTTTTTACAAATCTTGTGTGGCCTAGATCTAAATATCCACAGTAATGCTAGTTTCTACAGAGTTCAGAGTAACTACATTCCAAGCGGGGATTGGCTTCAGTATGTTTTTTTTCCAGCTTTGTATATAAGAATATGTAGCCACAACTAGAGATGTTAGAATACTTTTTCTTGATGTCCAACTTAAAGTCAACTAAGCTAATTTGCACTTCCAGGTTTTCACACAGATTGGAATAGTTATTTCTAAGTTTTTTCCCCCTTTCTTTAAATTCTGCCTAGCAGTCCTTGGCTCAAAAATGCAGTAAAATGTTTACATAATGTGCATAAAAATCAGCGTGTTAGTAAACGTTTTGTACACAGACAAATGCACCTTTTCTTGCCTTTTAAATTTTTGCAGGATTTGCCAAAAATTTACACAACAGACTTTTGAATAGATGCAAAACTGATAAATATTACAACGTAGACCCTGATCCTAACAGAAGTCCTCTATTTTAGGCACCAGCAAAGTACTACAACAGTCACATTATATTTCAATAATTAAGTTGCAGCCTTAGTGCTATTGTAGACATATATCTGTTCTACCACTGATGAAATAACCATGGAAAGAAGCTAGCGATGTCAAAAGTAATAAAGGTAATAGCCCAAGCAAGTAGCAAAGCAGAAAATATGCAGTGACACAAAAATTAAGAAAGATTTAATCCGAGTCTCGAAAGTCCAGCCTATAGTTCCTGATCGAAACTTCTATTGGTAAATAATCATGGCCAACATTATAGTACACACAAATGGAAACATGGAAGATCTATATCTATATCTCATTGACTTCAGTGTGTTTTGAAAGGTAAACTCTACAGATGTATAGGGTTTTTAATTGAGGCTTTTTTCACAGGGAAAAAAAAGTGAATACTGTAACTCCATATTTTGCAATGCCAGATTAATCTATTTTTGCTTCTCCGAAAGAAATACCTAAAAAACTAGAAAAGTTTTTCCATTTAATGATCCTGCTATTGGTTTTCTGGTTTTTTTTTCTTTTTCCATTATCTGCCATCTGGGTGGTCAAATAATGCCAAGGATTGTGTTTTTTTTTACTACCCGTATTTATTTCATTTATTTAAAACCTTTATCTTATACCAAACTGGGTGGCTTCCAATCAAGAATTAAAACGATGTCAATAAAACAACTGCATTAAAACTATTAATACTGTAAACATTAAAAACAAAAACCTGGCACCAAGTTAAGCTTCCGACATGCAGACATCTCATCCTATCCCAGAGCTTGGGGGTGAAAGCCAAGTCTTCAGTGTTTATCAATAGGCTAGGAGGGTAGACCCCTACCGAACTTCAGGCCTTATACAATGGACAACCTCTCTCAGCAATACCCTGGGAATAAAGCAACCTCACTATCAAATTCTCTTACACGCTATTATTTTGAATATATAATTCAGTAGTCATCTCAGAACTTCTGACTTTAGATTACAATAATAAGACATCAACTGGGGACTTATTCAAGAAGATGTAGAAGGTAGTAAATAGGACTTTGTATTTCCAGAAGCAGCATGGGACAGCATGTGTCAAAAAGGTAGAGACTCTTACTCCTTTCCCAGAGGACTTATAAGCAAAATATTTTAACTATCAATTAAAATTTGGTAGAGCTCACATACAGCTGATTTGGACTATCCTGGATCCCTCGGGAGGTCTCTCCATCACACAGTGTTAGAAGCACAGATGCACTTTCACAGCATGATTAGACCCTGGAAGCAGCAATAACTAAGTCATAAGTTCTCCTCAGACTTCAGCCAATTCACTCTGAGCTAAGCTTTCTCTCCTTGTGTGTCCAGAACACTGGAACCAGCAAGTCTCTTACAAAACCCTGAGTGGACAGAGTGAGCATTTTTTCTTCTTCTCTCCAGCAGATCTTCCCACAAGATTTATTTCTTAGTGCTCCAAATTCCATCTCATCCTTTTCACTGCCCCCCCCAATCCATCACTCACAGCAGATTGTTGTTAATGTGAGCTGCAGTCAAGAGGCATCCCCAGCAACCGTATCCCCTTTAGCAGTTCAACAAGTCCACACAGGTCACTCCAGCTGCCAATTCCAGTAGACAGGGGAAATGGATTCTTAATTATTTTTCCAAGCCTGTCATGGAGGGCTTTGTTTCTCTTTTCTCTGTTGTGTCACTAAATGTTGGAGATGAGTCACGCTAAGGGATTCTTTTTCTCTTTCTTTCTTTTTGCTAAATGAACAGAGTAGCTTTTAAAACTGGGGGGGTATGAAAGCTGGCCCAGCATTAAGAACATTTTCATAAACTACATTAACATCTGTGCTAGGCATTTAAACAAATTTAGCTATCGCATCTTATTCCAAACCGCCTCAGAAAGTCTAATTTTGTGAGGGCTTTGAAAAGCTCTTTGCAATCTGGAGCCTTTGCTACTAATTTCCCTTAATCAGGACAGCTGAACATTAAAAGATTGTAACCAGGTGCTTTGAAAACATACCTCATAAATCCCATTTATTCCTGAACAGACACTTGTGAATGGGGTCAGTAAAGTGAAAGAAAGACAATAATAAAGGAAAAAGGGCAATTAATATTCAAATGATCAAATCCAAATTGTGGGATGACAAGGACTTTTAAATGATATCTGGGCAGCTTGAAAAATAGATTTTTGGACTCCTTTGTGTTCCAACAATGATGTCCTCACCCCCTTCACCCAATCAATTCACAAAGATGTGGCCTAAAAACAAGTGTGAGAGGCCAAAATTAACAACTGTATATTTTAAGACCTGATTTACCCAGCTGAAATTTACCCTGGTTCTAATGTAGTTAATTTCAACTACAGAATCCATCAGTTTCAGCCCATACCAAGTTTTTGAAGTTTGACCTGCTTGCGTGAAAAAAGTTTTATTGAAGAAAAATGCCATCGCTCCTCTTAAAAGATAGACTTGAAGTTTCCCAAGTGCCCAGTCCTGCGGACTTCACGCCAGCCACCGAGATGTGAAAAGCAAGCCAAATTACAAAGTGGAAACCAGGTAAAAAGGCTGTTTGGGATTATCTTGCTACCAGTCTGTCATTTTGGCAAACCAATTGGTGATGGGTTTTGTTGCAGCTTCAACCCCTTTCTTAACTGGATCTTAAATGCTTCCAAGAATCAACCTTTTTTTGCATTGTTTAATTCAAACGACTCCTTTCCTCCACCCAAAACAGATGGAGAAACGACCTGACACATTTTGTTTTCACTTGACAAAGAAACATGAAGAATTCCCAATTTCAGGCACCAACCAGAGGAAACGTCCAAGCTATAAAGTTATCGCGCTGCTCTAGTCTAAACGGAGCGTTGTTGATCAGAGCCCAACCACTGTCCGAGGCTCCTTTGACTTTGTTTTCTAAAGTTCCTTGAGATGACTCTTTTCTCGCTCAAAAAATTAAAATAAAAAGCCCATTTTCCTTCCCTGCATTTTTTCCCCTTGGAGTCATCAACGCTACAACCATTCGAGCCTGCAGGTTGTCAAAGATGCCTCTAAGGCCAGACACTTCTTTTTTTAACTTCAAAAAGTTTGCCATAATCAGTTGCGAATTAAACGCAGACGCAAACCTACCTTTCCAAAGGGTGAGGCGGAGTGTTTGGCTGGGCATTAGAGATCCTCGTATTCTTTATTGGGGTTCGGTGGCGATCCACTCCTAGGATCTGGCCCCGGTTCCGAAATTCCAAAATCCCCGTGAACTTTCTTCCCCAAAGAGCAACATCCAAAGGCTGGAAGGGGGAAGCGCTTTTCAAAAAAGAAAAACAAAAACAAATCGCAACTCTCCAGGCAGCGGCTAAATCGAGAGCGCTCTAACCTTTCTCCAAATTCCCCAAACTTTCCACATCTTGGGCTTCCAACTTCTTTCGCCTCTATAAAAAATAAAATCCCAAAAGCGGAGTCTGTCGAAAGGCGTTAAAGAAAAGGCGACCGGGGGGTGCCGCTTTCCATGCCTGCACACCCAGGCACAAGCAGCACGCGTTATAAAGACGCGCTTCTCCAGCCTGCAACCCGGGACCACCTTGAAGCAGGAAGTTTTGATTTTCTTTCAAAACTTTCCCGATGCTTTCTTGAGCTTTCGCACATGGAGCCAATCAGCCGCAGCGTCTGCGCTGCTTGTCTTTGGAAGGAGGGCTCTGCTGGGACCGGGGAAACTCGCTGGCGGGAATGGGATGGGGTGGGATGGAAAGGCAGTTTTGTTTTTCTTCGCGGCCCCCCC
>JANHGC010001805.1:26572-38789 GCA_027560395.1 Boaedon fuliginosus
CAGCCAGCTTTGAAGAGCTTTGCTGGCTGAGGAACTCTGGGAGTTGAAGTCCACAAGTCTTAAAGCTGCCAAGGTTGGAGACCCCTGGGCTGGGAGGTAGACAGTTCAAGTCTTTCTCGAGGCCTTTTGCAGTCTGGATGAAATCTTTATGTTAGTGGGCAATCTTTGTGGAGAACTCCCACGTGCCAGGTTGCCGGGGTTCTTTTATTTTTTTAAGTTCATTTGATTACGTTTAATCAGGCAAAACGATGCATCTTAAGGTTACAGTTTTGTTGCCGTTCCCAATAACCCTTGACAGGTTCCCAAAAGTCTTGTAATTCATTAATTTGGTATGTATTTATTTACTTTGTGTAGTAGTGTACATTGGAGGTGGTGACCCTTTGAGAGCTGTAGGCAAGGAAATTTCATTTTAATGTATGCTGATTAGTGTACATTTAAAGTGACAATCAAGTTATTCTAAATCTAAAAGTCAGTGACAAAGCTGACAGAAGTATAAATTCATTGGTGATTGACAATGTTTCTAGTAGCATTCCACAAGCAAAGTCTTCTGCTTGTGGGGAACTGGCAGGGAGCAGAGCGTTGGCAATGGGGAAGCCGGAAGGGAAGGTCACAGATTGCTCAGTTAAGTCTCCCGCACCTTTGCAATGCCCCAGCCTTTCATGCTATGCTGGAGACTCTTGTAACCCAACCAATCCCAACATTTGCAACTCATGCTGCATTCCTGCATGCTCTCCATGATCCATTCTGCACCTCACTTGCTCACCCTGCTCACTTTCTCTGACCCATGCAGCACTTCTTTGCCTCTCTTCATACTCTTCCTCATCTATATTGCATTTCCAGCTGCGTGGGAGTGAGGTGCCACACCTGCGTGCACCTCACAACCTTTCCAACCTATGTTGCATGCTGTGGGGTCACGAGGTGCCACCTGGATCAGGAGGTTACATAAGAGGTGCCGTGCAGATCAGTGGGTGAGCAAGAGACTATGCAAATTAGGGAGGGTGTGTAGGTTTTGCAAGTTGGGAGGATACATGGTGATGTACAAGAAGTCAAGAATGCAAGGGAAATGAGGCCTCAGAAAGGTGCACTGAGGTGCACAAATGTTAGGTAAACAAATATTTCTGAAATGGTGGCTTAATGGGTCATGGGTTGTCTACTTAAAATTATACAAATACAAACTAATACAAAGTACAAAAAATAATCAACTAAAAACAAAAAATGGTCACAGGGAAAAGGGAGCCCCACACGCACTGCCTCTGACATTGTTTTGGTCTCCCAACCAGTGTCCTGCCAGGCAAAAAGAGGCAACAGTTGGGGGCCGGCAACAAAGGCGGAGGCAGCAGGGGTGGCGTTCCCTTTGCCCCAAAAGCAAGGGGAAAGGCTGCCTGGTCCTATGGTGGCTGGAGCCTGTCAAACAGAAGCTCTGGGCGGCGTAGAAGCAGGCAGCCTTTCCCCATGCTTTCCTGCCAGGCAGAAAGGTGGACAGCCACCTGGGTAGTGGTTGGGAGCCAGGAAAAATGGTGAAGGTAGAGGGGGTGGCACTCCCTTTGCCCAGAAAGCGAGGGGAAAGGCTGCCTTGCTTGTACGCTGGGGCTGCCTCACCAAAATGGTCAGCTGGGGGAAGACGGGCAACGCTCGGGCTGCTTTGGAAAGACAGGCAAGACAGTCGGGCAATGGGGGAAGGCGTGCGGTGGTTGCTGAATGCCTGCATCGTTCCCCGCCTTGTGACGCTCGGGGAATGGTGCCACTAAGACAGCGCAAAACAGGCGCAGAGTGCAGCTGTGGGAAGGTGTGCAGTGGTTGCTGAATGCCTGCATCACTGGGGAAAGCTGTGCGGTGCTCGCTCAGGCAATGCCAGCGCCGCTGGAAAGTATGGTGGCTCAGTTTCAGAATGCTGCCTCAGTTTAAAATCTGCACATGCGCAGTAGAGAATTGCTGCTTGTTACTGAACAGTTTCCTCTTTGCACCCCAAAAATTAGGGGGGAAACGCCTTCTACGCTTTGCTAACCCCGACAGTGCTGATCTTACTATGCTTAGCTAGCTATCTGTCCAGTTGGTGGAGAACTGCAAGTTTGTATAGAGCACATACATACAAACACTTCTCATGTATGTATGTATGTATGTATGTATGTATGTATGTATGTATGTATATGTATGTATGAAAACAACTTCCTCTATCATAACAGGTATAAACAACCTTAACAAATTATTATCTATCTTAAAATGCTACAAAATATAGCAAAGAGTCTCCTCATACCTATCTATAAACATAACTTTTAAAATCTTGCCACTTAGTCCTGATCAGCAAAAAATCCCACAAGGGGATATCGGAAACAACAACTTCTAGTTTAACCTTGGTCAAAAAAGCCAATTTTATATATTTTTCCTTTTCTTTTAACAATCTCTAGTCTTTCATCCTTTCAAATAAAGTCTCAGAAGTTTGTTTTCGTTTTTCTTTGACCTTTCTTACCAAGTTCAAAACTTCAACAGATTTCTTTTGAAATCCAACATCAGAAAATTAGTCAGGAAGTCTGCTAAGGATATTGCAACTGATATTCCTGGAAGAGTCAGATGACACTGGTTGAAAACTGCAGTCAGATCCTGGACCTAGGTTGCTGAAAACTCCAGAGAAGGAAATATTGTGAGATTGCCCACACATGCTCTGGACAGCAGGAACCAAGGTTGTGCAGTCAGATTGTAAACAGCTGGGGCCAAGCTCACAGTCCTTAATGTAACTTATATGGACTCAAGGTTTGACTAGTCATCAATACTTAAAAACACTTTGAAACTAATTTTTTACTATTTTACAAATGTTGAGAGCTGTCTCAATGGTAAGTCTTATCATATTGACTATCTGAGTTTCCTTCAATCCTTTAAGAAATGTTTTAAAGACGAGTTTAAGGATTTATAAAAATTGGGGGTTTAGCAAAAGGGTGATTAGTGTGTTGATTTTAAAAAGGTTTCAAAGTGTTTAAATGTGCAAATAGGCTTGAAATAGGATTTTGAAATTAAGTATAAATTTTTCTTGGAAAACTGTTTACAGAGTTGGAAAAAACAAAGGGAATTTGAAGTTTGGACACTAAAGGGTATCAGAAGGAAATCAATCAGTCAATTTTAAGGATATCTACAATTATTCAAAGACTAGATTATGTTACGGAAGAGGAACAAATCTTACTGGATAAGACTCAAATTGATTTAAATGACATACAAGCATTAAATCAGAAGAGCAACTTGGATATCCTATGACACTGAAGAGACAAAATATTGTTGGGAGTTAGGGGACTGTATATAAAGTCATTTTATTTGATCAAGGTTAAAATAGATAGTTTGCTATTTCTGGTCATTTTTTATGGAGTTCTACAGATCAGGATGACATTTTAAAGGTTTTGTTTACAGATATGGGATGGTTTGTTGGAATTAGAATTTGTTTGTTATGTTTACCTGGTTAAGATTGAAACAGTTACAGGTAGTCCTTGACTTATGACCATTCATTCAGCAACTGTTCAAAGTTATGGTGGTGCCAAAGTTATGGCCATTGCAATGTCCCCACTGTCACCTGAGCACAATTCAAGTGCTTAGAAATCTGCCACTAACACTAACAACTGCAGAGACACTTCAATTCTCCTCAATCTCCCTCCATCCCCTTTTGGCTTTCTGTATTCCGCTACCCATGCCACTCTAGTTGACCTTTGCTGCCTTTTTGCTCTCACTGCCTTGCCTGCCCTGTCCCTTTGCAAGGCAGTTGCTGGCTACAAAAAAGGCTTTCTTTCCAAAGTTATGTATGGCAGTTTCCTTGTGACACCAAAGGAAAATGGCCTCACATGGCCAGCAGCTGCCTTATGAAAAGTCAGGGTGGGCATCTCCTCCTCCCTTCAAGAGTAGGAAAAGAGCAAAGTTTAGCTGGGATAGAAGACTTTCAGAGTGCAGGCTGAATTTTCCTGGGGTTGTAACTTTGTGCCACACTGCTAAGGTAGTTTGAGCTTCCTGGGATGCTGCAGCGCTTGCACCATGCCACTGGGATTTCCTGTGTTCCTGGGGCAGGTCAGCCCAAAGGCAGGGATGGAGGAGATAGGTAATTTGGGGGAGTTGAAGAGGCAGCATTTCCTTATCAAGGGTCAGGGCTGGGAGGATCAAGCTGAGAATGCCTTTCGGATGGGTCCTTGGCTAGCGACTGGTAAAATTCAGTTAATGATGGCAAAGGGGAGTGTCACTATGTGATGTGGTCATGTGATAGCAGGCTTTACAATTGGCATTGTTTAGCAATGGAAACTCCAGTTCCATTTGCATTCGTTAGCCAAGGAATACGTGTATACTGTTATTCCTGGTAACTTTTATTGGATTTTTTATTAAGTTTGAATAATGAGTTTGGGGGGATTTGTTTAAAGATACTAAAAAAATCTGTACTAATAAAACTCTCATTACTGTAACCTTTAACTGGGTGAAACAGTACAACATAGTGCAAAATCTTTTTTAACCAAAGTACACAAGTGGACTAACTTACAGAATGCATCCAAAATCCAGGACCCATGACTCCCAAGGGAATGAATAATTTGGGGAAATTGTGACTGCTTCAGGGTTACTAGCTGCTGCTTGGCTACTGCTGCAGTCATGTGAACTTCATTTTCAATATTCCATGACAATTTCCTAGCCAGTCTTGCAATCACACCCTTCCTCCCCCAACCAACTGCACCCTCCTACTTGCCTGTGGGAAAGGGGAAGGGAGGGAGGGAGGGAGGAAAGGAAGGAAGGAAAGGAAGGAAGGAAGAAAGGAAGGGAAGGGAAGAAGGAAAGGAAGGAAGGAAGGAAGGAAGGAAAGAAGGAAAGAAGGAAAGAAGGAAGGGAACTCCTTCAACCCAGGAAAAAAGAAGCATGATTGTAAATTCCTCAACTTCTTATGATGCTTTAAAAATCGGGTTGCGATTTTCTCATCACCTGCCAAGCATGGAACCAAGACCTTGCACCCGAGCACAAACCACCAAACGAAGGCAGGAGAAAGCTTGCAAAAACCTCTGAGCAGAATTTGGGGCCGCCAGATGAGGGTTTTTCTGCACGGGGGACATCTCTGCCACGGAAAGGATGTCATGAAGACCGAAGCGGAAGATCCACTCCCTCCCCACACCCACACCCACACCCACACACCTACACCAACCATTTGACAGAGCCTCTTTGAAGCTGGCTCATTGATTCCACTTCGAGGTTCATTAATAGTGATTGCTTTCCTTTAATTTTGCAGGTGTGGTTATTTAATGGAGATGGCTCTTCCTCTGGGACTGCCAATGAGAGCTAGCTGGAGCCATTTCAACCAAGAAGGGAAATGAATTACCTGTTTGCAGGTGATGAACTGGTAGAACAACTACCAGCTAACCAAAATCCTCCACCTTCTGGGACTCTCCAAGACCTATATTGAGGTTGACTTGAGATCTTTCTGAACACATAGCATGCATACATAGTCACTTTATATCAAATCATAATCTTATCTGTTAATCTTACCTTGGTTATCTCCCAGATTTCCCCAGCCAACTTTGAAGTTTACACATCTTTAAGCTGCCAAGGTTGAAAAACACTCCTGTAGAGATTAAGGTACCAGACTTGAAAACCAGGAGACTGTGAGTTCCAGGTTTCAGGTACTTTATATGACATTTTTTTAAAAAAAATTGCAGGATGGACGCCTGAGATCATTAAGACTGCAAAGAATCCAGGGAGAAAGAAAAGAAAGAAGGATAAAACATCAAAAGTGGCATTGGATATAGTCAACCTAAGATACCACCACCTCAAATGCAAAAGCGCAACCAGGAATTCAGAAACATTCCTAAAGCAAAATTTAGCACTAGCTTGTGAAAAGTTGGTTGGAAATAATCCCATGATGCTACGTTTAAGAAATGATCTTAGTGTTTGGAGGAGTCCCGCTGAACACCAACAGCAACATATGAAGAATGGTTGTTGGAATTGGGAATTTCTTTTTGAATGTTTGGCTTTTTGAATGTTTAGTTATTGCTTAGTATTTTTAACTTGTACTTATTGTATTTTATGACATTTGTGAGCTGCCTCGAGTTCCCTTTGATCAGGGAAATGAGGTGGGGTATAAATCAAATCAAATCAATAAATAAAATAAATAAAATAAATTTTTAATTTTAAAAAAATGAATAGAGTTATCCACCCTATTGCATGAGATTGCACAATGGCATTCAACATGTTTTAAAAAGCCAAAACTAATAGTTGTTTGTGTTTAAATATATCACATATATATTAAAATGCTTGTTGTATATTGCATGCTTATTCAATTTTTTATTACTTTTTTATTACTGCTAATAGGGTGGGATGTTACAGATTATTGCTATGTGGGATTTTACAGATTATTACCCCACTATAGTCAACACTATTTCACCTCACAAATTTCTACAAGGACTGTTTTAATACAGATTATTTTTTTAAAGAAATCTATATCTGTTTGGTATTTAAAACTTTAAAAAAAAATACAAACTAATATAAAGTAAGGAAGAAAAAAGAAATCAAAGACTGCTAAAGAGCACGAAAGGGCGGGAAGAGATACAGAGAAATAGCTTCAGGTATTCTTCACAGAAGTTACAATTATAATTTAAGATTTATCATTAACATTACATTAAGGTTTTCTTCTTTCTATACTCTGTCAAAGCCATAAATCACAATTTTTAATGCAAAAAAAAAATCATAAGGGTTTTTTAATCACCACTAACACTTGCAGTTGTATGCCATTTCCCCTAATATACAGATTTGTTAAACATAAATCAATTTGTTCTTATATCAGTGTGCTTTATTTTCTATAATGTTTCTGATGCAAAACTTTATGAGATAAATTTCAGCATGTATTTTTTTCTTTTTTTCTTTGAATAGCAAGCTCTATTACTTTTTAAACCCAAACAACAATAGGGTTACATTGGAAAACTGATGGGTTTTTTTTTATATAAATTTCAAATCTGTGATTTTATTTTAATCTGTGAAGATGGATATTAAGGTGTTGAATTCAAAGTTGCTATCTATGCTATGAAAATACCTATTTGATAGATAGCAGCAAACAGGATACCAACCTAGTTTCTTTTGTGAATCTCTTGCCATTGGTCCTTCATATAATTTGGTATAGCAACTATAAATGCTGCAGTTTCAAATGATAGTCACAGTGAGATTAAAAAAGTACAGAATCTATCATCACCTTATTCTCATCTATTTCATTTAGATACCGCCCAGTTCCAGAATAACTCTTGGATGCCTACAACATAACAAAATAACATACAATAGTACGAAAAAAGATAAGCAAAAAATAAGCAAAAATTAAAATTAAAATGGCGTAACTAGCTAACAAATAAACCCATCCCACAAGACACATTAGACAAGGGCCTGCAAGAAGAGCCAAGTCTTTTAAGGCCCTGCAGAAAATCATACATTGTTTAAAAGCTTGCTATTTAACAAAAACCTATTTTGTTAAGCCCAGTAATGTGCATCCTATTTGTTCAGTGCTGCTTAATCTCTTTCAGCTTGTGGCAAAGAATCATGGTGTCTAATAATATGCAATTTATTATTTCAGCCCACTTTAATTGTGCACACAGATTAACCAGCATGAAATAAGAAATACAAGCTGGGTAAACTTTGAGTTGGCTGCTTGCGTGTCCATCTAACTTTCTTTTGGAACACATTAAAGATAGCCCTGCTAAGTCTTCAATATTTGAAGTAAAATATCTCAAAATATGCCATCTGCATAAGCTAAAAACTCATGAAGGAAAATTTGTAGACGGACAGAGGAAGGAATAATCCTCACATAATGTGACATTTAAATCCATATTGATTTATGGGGTTCATAGTAGATGGAATTTGGATCCCAGAAATCTTTCCACCACCACCATGGTACTGTAGTCAAATAACCCTTCCTTCCTATAAATTGGTTCCTGTGTACCCCTTGTCTGATGCCACTGCTAACCTTGTACCCCACACCACTTGCAATGGTCCTAGTTGACATGCCACCATGCTTGGGATAAACACATGACCATCATCTGACAAAAAATTAAAAATAAAACTGAATAAAAATAATATTTAAACAATAATAAATACATACATTAAAAAGAAAACAAAAAAATCCTCAAAGGGCAGACTTGACAGGCCTCTAGGTCTTTTTCTGCTGTCAGTTTTCTATGTTTCTGTGTTGCTGTTTCTTTCCTTGAAAAGTCCAGATGCATGAGGACAGGACAGCAGGAAAAAAAGAACAAGGTTGGGTGCCACAAGCTTGATTGGTATTACTGAAAGATATGAAGTAGGTATGCTATGCCTGGTACCCAGTTTGGGCCTATGCTCAGCCATGCCACCACCATAGCACCTGGCCCTCCTCCTCCAGTTAGGACTGAGCAGGGCCTAAGAAGCATGCTGCCTATTGCCCTAGCTTTCCTGCTGATACCTAGGGCCATAGGTTAAGACTTGCTGTTGATCAGGGGTGTCAAACTCATGTCACAGCGGCATTATGTGAGGTATCGGGACTTTGTTCCCCTTCACTAAACCAGGTGTGGGTGTGGCCAGCACGCGACACATCCGGCTCATGGGCTGGGAGTTTGACAACCCTGCTGTTGATGAACCCACTAGTATAATACCACTTATTTCTACCCATTCATCTTATTTGGCACCTGTCAAGAGTGGAGAAGGAGATGAGAAGTGTGTGGGGAGAGAAAGGATTCTGTTAGTGCTATACATTATCTCGACTTTCAGAAAGCTTTTGACAGAACTCCCCTCCCCCCGCCGCATCAAAGACTTTTGACTAAAACTAATAATTGAGGGTTAAAAGAACATGTCCTTTGGTGGAGAGATAATTGGCATAAGAACGGTGGAAATAAATGGACAGTAAGATGCTACTCTTTGAAGGAGGGAGGCTGTTACACAGATGCATTTTTAATTGTTCTGTTTTGTTTGTATGGTTAAAATTGGGGTAGTTGCTACAGCTGCTTTATGGATTGCACTAAACCTTTTTTGTGTGTTCTGCAACAGATGTATGCACATTTTGCTACTTCAGTGAAATACTCGGAGATTCTTATATCACAATATTGTATAAATCTCCTATGTGAGACCAGATGGGAAGCTAAACTTGAAAGTATTAAAGCTATACAATTTGAAGTTTCAGAAACATGATAATGAAAGACTGAGCAGTTAATGCATTTTTAGAAACAAAGAAAAAAATACAAAATTTAGCAAATGATTTTGAACATGAAAGTTAATTTTGATGAACAGAAGTAGCAAATTGTCAAAACTCAACTTTTTTATGCAATTAAGCAGGAATACAAAACTTACATAGCTATATTTCATTTTTGTCTGCAATATCGTAAAAGTAGCTCTAGTTTTAATACATAAATTAATAAATTAATATTAATAATGTCATTGGTAATGTGAATGAATATATAACATTTAGCAGAAAGTGCAGGAGCATTGCAAAAGATTAGCAAGATAACTTTCAGATCCAAATGCAAATAAATTAGATGTGAATAGAAATGAATTTGCAGAAGAAATTGTAGCTTTGTTGGATGTGTTCCTGGAAGACATAAACAGTATATTTTGAACAAATAGCTCCAAAGCACTTTTCAAAAGTTAACCATTGCACTCAACATTGTTTTCTACGCCTGACTCAGCAGCTTTAGCAGGAGAAAGTTTTTCAGAAATGAAACTAAGGAAAATCTAGTTAAGATCTATAAAGAAACAAGGAAATCAACCTATTCACCAAAGCAGGATAAGAAGTAACAAATGGAAACTTATCGAGAAGAGATTCAACCTAGAACTAAGGAGAAATTATCTGACTGCAAGAACAATTAATGAGTGGAACAACTTGCCTTCAGAAGAGCTCTAAAACTGGAGGTTTTAAGAAGAAATTTGACAGCTAGAATGTTATAGGCAGGGTCTCTGGCTTGAGTAGGAGGTTGGATTAGAACCGTGATGGCAAAACTATGGCCCTCTGCGGGCACACCAGCCGTTGCCCCAGCCCAGCTCCACTGCACATACGCTTGTGCCTCCCACCAGGTTTTCAGGTCTCCACCATGCATGCCTAGGGGGGTGGGGCGCATGTGCTGTGGGCACTCACATTGCATTTTGGGGGTTCGTGCACATGCGTGTGGGCCCCTACACCCTGTTTTGGGCATGGGAGGCCTCCTGCACCAACCTGCAAGCCAAAAATGGGCAAGGGGGTGCAGGTGCATGCACAGGGGACACATGCAGATGTGGGGGTGCATGCACAGGGTACTTGCATTGCATTTTGGGGTTGCGGGCGCACACTTTGGGCATTTGGCACCAAAAATGTTAGCCATCACTGATCTAAACTCTCATACATAAAGATAATTTTCTGAACAATGAAACTGGCTATCAGATTATAGAGTTTAGAGTTGGAAATTATTCGACCCAGAAAAGCCCATGGTTATATTGTTCTGTTCAATGTGCAAATTGGCTCTTACCTTCAATTAATCGGTTGAGATCTTCAAATGCTCTGGTTTAATTGTGCAGACTGAGCTGACACATTGCATTCCTCAAACAATTACACCAGAGCTACCCTCTTGACTTCTCCTGTATTCTTCCTGAGGCTACAAGAATTGCTATTTGTAGGTTGCCTTTTAATCGGTTGGTTCAAAATGGTAAGATGCAAGCTTCTAAAACAAGAATAATGTTCAAAATGTTCAAAATGTCAAATATGGAATCAAGGATGAGCTTATATATTTGACAAGGAAAAATGCAGCAGCAGCACAGGCTCAAATACTACTTTTTTTCAGCTGCTGTTTCACAAAAAAGAATATAATTGACTGCCAACTGTTAATGTGTCATATTTCACAACTCATTTATGCCTACTTGTCTATCAAAAATGTGGATGGAAAACAGGCACATTGCCAGTGAATATGAACAATGTAGATATACATCAGAGTTTTAACATGTTTTATGTATTTAAACTAATTACAGGTTTCCCAAGTTCCACTTTTAGAAATAAAACCAGATACCAAAATATCTGAAAAAAAATGTTCCATGTTTCGTCTATTCATTTTCCAGATGTTCATCCCAGAAATATAAGTGAAATCTGTGAGTTTGAAGGGAAATAGGATTTGGATGACATCATTAAATAAAATATATTAACCTTATTTCTTTTCCAAATGCTCTTTGAATGTATGAATCGAAGAATAATGTCAGGTTAATTTGCATTAAATTATTATTTTTTATTCTACATGAATGATGATGATGCTATTGGAGAAAGTTCCCTACATTAGAGAAAGCCTTACACAGAAATTGTCCGAGGAAGCAATCTGAGTGTATTTTTGGAATCTGGGAATGTCACCTAAGCAAGAATTAGAGAAGCCTCCAGCCAAACATGGCAACCCTAAAAGGCAGCTGTCAGAGACACTGCCCCCCCCCCAAGCCTCGGGCCTCACGTGGCAGGAGCGCATGGAACCCAAGAGCTGGGCTTGGCCCATAAAGGCTGAAAGGCAGCCATCAGTCTCACCCCCCACTCCATGGGTCACAGCATCTTACCCAGAACTAGACAGTGAGGAAGCCAGAGATTAGTGAGGGAACCAGAGCTGTGCCACGTGGGACCCATTTTCTATAACCTACCAAGAGAGGCAGAAAATGAACTGGGTCCCAAATGTGTAGCTAATTGGTAGTGAACCAATCAGTTCAAAATCTTATGCCTCTTTTTCACAATCAAGCTTTGAAATGCAGTGGGCTGTAATTTCATGGGTTAGGAAGCAAGGTAGGGAAAACAGCAGCCTCCTTTTTATTTATTTATTTATTTATTTGATTTGTATCCCGCCTCTCTTCACCCATTTCAGGGAACCCGAGGCAGCAAACAACAAAATAAAACAACAAGCCTATACAATAAAAATAAAAAACACAATCACTCACTCAATCATACATGGGGGAGGGAAGGACAAGATGTTAAGTCTACGCTTGCCGGCAAAGCCAGGTCTTCAATGCCTTGCGAAATATAGGCAAGCTGGGAATGGTTCTAATCTCTGTGGGGAGCGAGTTCCATGGGGACGGTGCCGCCACAGAGAAAACCCTAGCCCGAGGCCCCGCCAGCCGACACTGTCTAGCTGACAGTATTCAGAGCAGGCCCTCCCTATGAGATCTAACTGGGCCCTGGGACGCATACGGTAGCAGCAGATGGTCTCGAAGGTATCCCGCTCCTAAGCCATGAAGGGCTTTATAAGTTGTTACTAGCACCTTGAAATTCACCCAGAAG
>JANHGC010001805.1:68505-86338 GCA_027560395.1 Boaedon fuliginosus
CTGATCTTACTATGCTTACCTATCTAACTGCCAAATTTGAGCTAGATTGGTGCAGGACTGAAAGTTTGTATAGAGCATGTACAAACACACATCTGTACCCCACTTCTCTTTTATAGATATATATAGAAGATAATTCTTGTGTCCACATAACATATTTCCCCTAACTACTTATATAATGGCTACAAACATTGGTCTGGTTCATATAACACACAAAAGCAATGGCTGGTTTCTCCAACTCACTGAACGATCCAACATCATATTAGCCTATATTGTTGAATTCATTTAACATAATTAATCATATTGCACAAAATTACTATTTAAGCTTGTATAAATTCTTATTGGATCTTCTATTTTGGAAAAATGTTTATTCAATGATTGTATTTATACTTCACATTAGTGCATTATTGTGTAATTATGATTTGTTAAATAAATCACAACTAAGCTATAATTTCCTATATGATTGACAAATTACAATGGCTGGGTTCATAAAACACAGTAAGATAAAATTGTAACAGGCTTAGCGTTATGTGTGTATCTAGTAAATGTGCTTTGATTTTTAGAAAAATAGTACTACAACAGGACATACGTCTCTACGATATACGTAGTTATTCTCACTTACTTTCAGTCTCCTTTAAAATTCTGCAAGGAAAATATTCTACTAAGCACTTTCATCTCAATAGTCTGTTTATTTTTAACTTGACTTGAAACCTTAGACTTTTCCATCTGTAATCTTCTCCAACAGTTGCAACTCATTTCAAGACACTGATGCTTGCCCCTTCAGCCAGTCTTGGACTTAAAAATATCCAAAGCCATGATCTCTGATACTTGGCTATGTTTTAAGATTATCCATACATATATTTAATATGTTATATTACATCAAAGGAAAAAATTGTAGTATTATATATAGTAGCAACTTAATTGTGAAACATTCTAACCACAAATATGTGATTGGTGTTGACATAGTTTTTTTCATTTGATGATTAAACCTTTTGTGGCTACTTAGGCATTTAACATTTTAAAACTATTGTACTGAATTAGATTGTTTCATGTAATATTTCATTACATTGTTGTTAGTTTTGTGTTCTTGTATCTTTAAATTTGAACCAAGAGGTTCAAATCAGAAGATGAAGAGTAATAATAAAAATATTTGAAAGATCAAATTTAATAAATATAGTTATTTTGATCGGTTATCATTGTTTGCTTAAAGAATTTCATTTTAAGGAAGTAGTAACATAGAAGCAAGATTTTTACTACATTAACTGGGGCCAAAATTAACTGTGCCAAAATCTGTCTTCCAAATCACAGAAAGTAACAAATCACATGTTTTAGGGAAGGTATAACAATGCTCTATAAATGATCTGATAAACTGATGGCTAGACAGAGAGAATACAACTTTGCATCCCCTCACTCGGAGTCTTTACAGTTATATCCTGGCAAATGAAAACAAGTCCACCAAGGGTTGTGAGGGAGATGGACTCAATCTCAAGATAACTAATCTGATGGTTAGATCCAGAATACTAGTGATGCTGTATTATCCTGATTAGAAAAAGCTACAGTCTTGGCAGTGGTTTGCTCTCTGAGCTTGCCATTTAGTTCCCATTTATTAAAATGCCAAAAGAAATAACAAAGAAATAATAGTTTCATTTGACGTCACACACAGCAGTATTCACATCTATCATCATCAACTTGGCCAAACAAACCATGTATATAATCTACTCTTGGGTGAAGAGAGGCGGGGTATAAATCTAATAAATAAATAAATAAATAAATAAATAAAATCAAAGCAACAATGAAAACACACCTAAAGAACACTCCACGTCCACTGATGCGACCGTGAAACTTTTGGAGTTATGCCTCATAGCACATTCCAAATTCAGGGGCAAAATCTACCAACAACTACGAGGCACACATATGGGATCATCCATATCCTCCTGTCTGATAGCAGAAACAGCAATGCAAAAACATGAATGCACAGTCGAGCCAACCATCCAAGCAAAATTTTGGGTACATTACATGGATGACACTTTTGTCATCATCAAATGCTCCAGACTAGAAGAGAGACACCATCTACTCAATAATGTATTCATTGGGATCTGTTCTATACAAGAAGATGAAAAAGACAACTCCCCTTCCTAGATATTGACATAAGGAGACAAGATAACGGCAAATTAACAACATCTGTATCCAGAAAATCCACACACACAAACCAATTTCTGAATGTTACAAATAACCAACCCACTGCACACAAGACGGGCTATTATCCAGCCTATCTTCAAAAGAGCCAAAACACACTGTAGCACCAAGTCATTAAAAAATGCAGAAGAGGACTTCCTGCATAATTTCTGGCATTACTGGACGCAAAATCCGTGAGCTCTGCGGTTTTGCTTCAGCCTAACCGATCCGAGGGCTCCTTGAGGAGCCTAAGCTGTCTTGGAGGGACAGCAAAGCAAAGGGGGATCTACCAGGAGAGTCGAGTGGGCCATATGCAGTCCTACCTCCCCTCTCTGGATTATTCCCCCATAGCTAACAGCTGGCAGGATAGCAGTGAACATGGCCGCTTCAAGTCGGGATCACACTGGAATAAATAAGTGCTGTAGGAAGATTCAAAGAGCTGGGCAGAATTCTGTGACTGGATAAGAAAATTTCTCTTATGTTAAACGCCGGAACTTTTAGCCTGAAAGAACCATGAACAGCTGATAAGCGGCATACTTGGCTGATTGACACGGACACCAATTAGAGAAAGAAATTTATGTTTATGTGTGTCAGAAGGACTGCTTTAAAAAGTTAAAATATTTCATAAAATACTTGGACCTATATACAATAACAATGAATGGTAGGAGGATTGTGTTGGTGGAAAAGCAGGTGTTGCCAACTTTGAGATATCTAAGAAATGTAACTGAACAAAATTGAGAGATTTTGGGAATTATTTTTGAATTTGGGTGGAAAATATCAAATATGCTGGATATGTTAATTGAAAAACAAAATGTTTCTGTAATGACGGAGATTGAGAAGCCGACGGGGAAATGGCATTTGAGGAAGGAGGAGGAGAAACATAAAAAAAGAAAATTAAACAATACAGCAGCAAAGGAACGGAAGAAAGCTGTCGGAAAAAACAAAATGGAAAACGAGGCAAATGGATAAAAACGTACTTCATGAAGCAGCAATGCCCAGCAAAGGATAGCGGATAAAAAGGAGGGATAAATAAGCAACAGAAAATAAAAATGGAGGAAGCTACTCGTGACAAGCAAAGAAGGTTGGAGATTAAACAAAGAGACTGGAAGTGGAAGCAGGAGAAAGAAACCTGGAAAGAAGGGGAGGAAGAAAGATGACACCTACCAGAAGGCATCGGCGTGATGATGGCTAACGGTGGCCATTTTGAATATATAACAACCTTGTGAGCAGCAGGGCGTGGTTAGATGCTATAACTGGAACAGAAAAATACTAATGTGGTGGTAAAATGGAGTTCTTTTAATCAAGTAATGTTTTTTTTCTCTTCTTATAAATATGGAGTTATACTTTATGGAATAATTGATTAAATGCCTTTATAAATATTGTTAAGAGTTAGGGTTGTTACGGAATATGAAAGAGAAACATAAGAAGAAATTTATACTGTTGGAAATGATTATTAATGAGGATTATATATGAAATTGAATTATATTGATGGGAAGGAATATAAAGGAGGATTGTAAGTGATAATGAGTATATTCTAGAAAAAGGAAATTGCTGACTGATGGGTGATATTAAGATAAAATTGATAATATACTATTATTCCCTATTTTTTTGTACACATGTGAGATTTTTCCTTTTTTATGTATGTTGAAATTTACTTCAAGAATTAACTATTTTTAAATGGAACTGGGATTCTCTCTTTTTTTTCTTTCCCTTTCTCTGTGGACAGATAGAAGAAAACTATTTTAAGATTTATTTATTTATTTATTTGATTTATATCCCGCCTCTCTTCCCCCAATGGGGATCTTCAATGGGGAAGATGGCTTAAAAATAAATTTAACAATGAATTATAATAAGAAAAATGTATAAATTAGTTAATAATGGAGATACTAACAAATGATTATATTAATGTTATGAATTGGATTGAGAGATATAATTTGTTATACCTTATAACCTAGCTTTATTGTAAAGTGTTTTTGTAAAAAAAGAATTGAGGAATTCCTAATTAATTTGGATAATACCGTATAACTTACCAATATACTGTACATTAATACAATATAGAATTAATATAGATGGGAATAATGGAATTGTTTTAAAAATTGGTTGAAATATGATAAGGAAATAGAAATGATTTGAAAATGAGATATATGATGTATAAAATATAATATTATTTGATTGATTATAACCCAAAACAAATCTACTCAGACATAAGAGATATTTTATTTTTATTGAAAAATAATAAAAACAATTTGCAACAAAGCACTGATAAGTGGTATATAAATCTAATTGCTATTGCTATTGCTATATTAGAAAATTATTCCAATTGAAAAATGATAAACTTATAAACCTTTGTCCCAAAGCAACATTTGCCTTTGGTTTAATATATAGAGAGGTGATCCAACATTAGAGTTCTTTGCTAATGTCAGTATATCTATCTATCTCTGTATCTCTGTATATCTCTATCTCTATCTCTATCATTTCTACCTCTTTATGACAGCCATAATTGGTGTACTAGTTAGAGCAGGGCTGTCAAACTCATGGCCATGCAAGGAAGGAAAATCCTGATATGTCATTGACACCCACCATGACGCCATGAGTTTGACACCCCTGGGCTAGAGGCTCCAGGCTGGAAACTGGGAAACCATGAATTTTAGTCCTGGCACAAAAGCAGCTGGGCCAGCCTCCCTTCCTCCCCCCTCTCTGTCTTTTTTCCCTAGGAAGAAGACAACAAGGACAAACCACTTTTGAAATCTTCAATGCCCTCCATTTCCTATGTCAATGGCCATTAAAAAAAATAACCCTCTGGGCCATTGGAAACACTTCATTTCAAGGAGGAAAAGTCTAATTCTTACGTGAACCTCCATGATTACAAAGATCATCTGAGAAGGTTCACATCCACCTGCTTTTTACTCATGGTTGAGCAGGTGTTGCCCTAGCTCATTGGCACATCTGAGGGGCCTGGCATTTTATTAGCTTATTAAGAGCCCCTTAAAATGGTTCTTTCCCTACAGACTTCTAATTGCTCTTCTGACCATTAATTTTATTTATTTGGTTTTAGGTGTAAAATGTCATTTTAACTAATTTAATGATTTAAAAAAAAAAGTTCTTGTAGTAAACCACTGAGAGATTTCAGCTGTATAGCAAATTAAATAAAAATGTCAAAATGAATGAATGGGATAATGATTTCATTAAGCAAATGCAGCGCCATGCTAAATTAACTTTGTGATCCATCAACATTACATTTTAATGTGTAACCAATCCATGTTTTGTGCCATCAAGCCAGGTGAGAAGTTGATTGTCTTTCTCTTATTGCTTTCAATCTTCCCCAACATAATATTTTTTTCTAGTTTGTTATCTGTCCAAAATACATATAAATGCTTCTGCTTGCTGATCATGGCCTCAAGGGAACAGTCAGTTTTTATCTTGGCCCAAGATTGATTGATTGGATTGGTTTAGAAACCATCTCCCATAATTTGAAAGTATCTATCGTTTTCCTTTGCTCTTTCTCAATGCCAATCTTTCAATGGCACACATTACTACTGGAAAATGTACACTTTGTTTTGCTCTTTGCTGTCAGTGAAATATTCTTATCCTATGGGCTCTTATCTGAATTCGAGTTTATTTTCCCTAATAGAATTCATTTCCTCCTAATGTTAGATCTCTAGCACAATGCATCGTTTAGTAGTCCTTGACCCCAAGGGAAGAAATTGCTATCTTACCATGACCTTTCTCTTGTTAATACTATCATTATCCAGATTTATAACATTTTTGTCTTTTCATAATACATAAATGCCTTTCTGACTGAAGAAGCATAAAAACCTGATTAATAAACTAACAAACAACATACCAAATAAACAATGAAATCTTTTAAGTCTTATTTACTCTTATCTAATAGGGTCTTTTGTGCATCTAAAGTGTGACTTACATTTTGACCTCAGGTGTCAGTTCTTCCAGTCTTGCCATTGTAATATATTTAGACATTAATCAAACAAATATGAGGACAATATGCATCTTTGTCTCACCTTCTTTTCTAACATACATAATTGGACTATTTCCTTTCAGGGAAAGAAATATATGAGATAAGAAAAAAAGATATGTAATAAATCTAGAATAATTCATACCGGCATCAATTACTTAATCTCACCATACCTTTTTATCCTTGAACACCATTTTTGTTTCCATCACATCCATCCATTACTTCATACACTGCCTTTTATCCTTTAAACTTTTAATCTCTTCCTTATAATATATATGTTTCTCTATAATTCAGTACCCATTCATTATCTGTAGATAGCAATTGCAATAGCAATAGGAATAGCATTTTGGCTTATATACAACACTCTCTGGATGCTTTTAAAGAGGCAAATGGACTTCCTGGTTTTTCTTTGAAGACGTTTCACTTCTCATCCAAGAAGCTTCTTCAGCTCTATAATTCAAGAAGCTTCTTGGATGAGAAGCGAAACGTCTTTAAAGAAAAACCAGAAAATCCAGTTGCTTCTTGAAAAAAGCTCCTTTGGGATAACAATGACCTGGATGACTGAGAATCTCCATAGACATTTAGCAACCACTATCTGGGTGGTTTACAGTGTAAGCATTATTTGCACATTGCCCAACAATCTGGGTCCTCATTTTACTCACCTTGGAAGAATGGAAGGCTGAATCAACTATGAGACCCGTCAGGATCAAACTCCAGGCTGTGGGCAAAGTTACCCTGCAATACTGCACTTTAACTACTGTGCCACCAAATGTATGACCAAATCACTCACAATCTTTATTTCACAGTGGTCACTCATTTTTGCATTCAATCCCCAATCCACCACCCATTTATTTTGAGTTTATCTCCACTTATTTTACTGTACACATACTTCTTAAGTACTCTTTCCTACTGCATTTGACTCACTTGTATGTTTCTGCTGACATATGGATATAATGAACCAGGGCTTCCCATGGCGACATTTCTGTGGGAACTAAACATTACAGGTTTTTAAACCTGTAGGTATGTGTTCAGGTAATCCAAAAAGCAAGCCATAATTAATAGCTAATCAATACAATTTATACAATTTATTAAATAAGATTTGGGCTAACAGCATACAGGGCAACTAAATTATCATTTGGTTTTCAATAATTATAATTAGCAGTTTGTTCGCCAATACAGAGATTAAGCAATTAATAATTTAAGGGGAATGTATTCTTTCAATTCAATAAGAAAAAGAGTTTTCTTTAAAAAAAAAAAAGGCATGGATGGGAATTCCGAGAAGTGGTTCACGTAATGGACCATACACAGTGGAATAGTCTTAACTCCAGAAGTAACTGCAGCCCTAATCTTGCTGCTGTTCTAGAAACAAGCTAGAAACTATTTTATTACAGCACACTTTTAGCTCCAGCTGACTGGGAAGTGACATTTTTTTGGTATTTATTGATGTGGTTTTTGTTTGCTTTTGACATTGATCTGGGTTGATTTATTATATGTCACCAAATTGGTATTGATTGTTAGTGATCACACGGATGGATTTTCCTGTCCTTAATCAGATCCTTCAGGTCTTACTATGGTGCACCTATCTACACTGTAATTGAAGCTATCCACCTTGCTGTGGACTAGTCTCTGTTTTTCTTTTCTTCTGTCTTACCCAGCATTATAGACTTAAGCCAGATCTTTGTGCATAATATGTCCAAAATAAGATAATTTTAGCCTTGTACATCAAGTGAGAATGCTAGAATGTTTTTTCTATGATCTATTTGCTGGCTTTCTTATCTATCTGTATTATTTCAAGACTCTTTTCCAACACCAAATGCTAGTTGAAATGTTAGCGGACAAATCTGCCCCACTTGCACAGTCAAGATTACCATAGGGAGATCAAAAGCAATAGAGAAGGTCAAAAATTCTTAGGATATGGCCAAGAAGGGGTCTACTACCAAAAGAACCAGCAGCTATTTATGCTATGGCTAAAATAATACTGCTTAGCAACTTGGTCAGCATTATCAACTTTCTAATTTTTCTAGTTTAAATACTATTTATGTAATGAACAATAAGAAGGAATGTTTTTGAAGACAGAGAAGAAAACCAGAAAGCATTGAAATGATTGGGAAAAGTTATTCTGTATATATATACTTCTTGTTGAAATAAGAAAAGACTGGATCAATTATTTATGGATATGAGGATTATAAAGAGTTAAAGAAGGAAGAGAAAGAGTAAGATGGGAATTACTTGATCTTTCTACCAGAATCTGCTCATCCTAATTTTTTCCCAAATATCTCCCCATTTAAATTACTCAAATTTATCTCTGTGCTCTAGTTTTTCACTATTTATATGAATCCATTAATTTTCTGATACATACTAATGACATCATATATCTTAAATATCATTGGAAATTAGCTAGCAATGTTGCTCATTGGCAGACAAAAGTAGGCATGGATTCACATCCACAATTAAGTCATCTCTAGGATCACACATATTTTTACACGTTTATTTAGGCTAAGTGACAACAAGAAGCAAACAATAGCTACAATCAAGAAACAACCAACCCAGACAAACAAGCTAACAGTAAATAACAGCCCAATCAAAGAACTACCAAGAGCACCCCCATCAAGACCAACAGGGCAAGCTACTATATAAAATAAGAGCAAATCCCAGTCCCTATTAGCACTTACAGTATGATGATATTAGTTTGGTAATGAAACATCTGCAAGAAAACAGCCAATCTCAGAGTAGTAACACTAGCAATAGGACTTATATACCACTTTACAGTGCTTTACAGCACTCTCTAAGCATTTTACAAAGTCAGCATATTGCCCCCAACAATTTGGCTCCCCATTTTACCGACCTCGGAAGCATGAAAGGCTGAGTCAACCTTGAGCCTGGTGAGATCTGAACTGGCAAATTGCAGGCAGCCAGCAGTCAGCAGAAGTAGCTTGCAGTACTTCACTCTATCCACTGCGCCACCACAGAGTACCAAGAAAATACCAAGGGCCCTGTAGTTAAATCATTTGCCATATGGTTCACTTGCATCACATACCACTCTTACTCCATTTAGACACTAACCATAAATTTCATATTCATGCAAAAGCAATCCATGATTCAAATCTATTATTATCATTTCTTTTTCTTGTCTAAATCAACAGAAAATATAATATTTCTTCCTGAATGAGCTGCTAAAGGAGGAAGAAATCTTATCTTCTGCCTGGAATAACTGTACAGCATTTTCCAAATTTTGCCACAATGTCACCATTTGCATAGCTCTCAAGTAGAATTTTCCCAAGTACCTTCAGAGGGTCATTTAATACATTATTATCCCTTTAATTTTCTGCATTTCCTGTTGCTCTTTTCTCTTTAGTACATGGTAATGATAATGGAGTCTTCCATCACTAGGAAATAATTTTATTATAGACTACTAGGCCAGCCTGATGATAGACATGAAGCCACTTTATAACATACGACCAGTTGTTCAAAAAGCCAAGCAATAGGGACAGTAGGTCATTTAAGGTGTCTTGACATCCGCTAGGAATCTAACTGTCCAGAGAGTCAAAAATCCAATCAACTCTTGTCTTCTTATGCTGACAATTTTATTTCCGAGAAGGTAGAATTTTTCAAAAGGAATGTATTTAATTCTCACCAACAGAGAGGAATTGATTGAAAAAGAGAGTGTGACCAACACCCTGAAGGAAAGTGATTGCATTATTGTAGAATTCATGGTCTTCAGAGCAAGAAGAACTGCATGCTGGATGAGAAAAGAGCCGATTCTGATGTATTCTGAGTGGAAGTTGATTGGTCCTATGATATGAAATCCTGAAAGAGAAACCTGACTAGGTCGGGGTGGAAAGTACTACAAAACAAGTAATTCTGAGGAATATAATGTATCTCAACCTCATCTAGCCCTTCAACAGTCTCCTTCCCTTTCTCTCTCTCTCCTGATATTCTCCTTAATTTGTAAAATGTGGGATGCTTGAGAGTCCTCATTAAAGGTTACACTGTAGCTTGGAGCCATGCCACTGTTCCATTCCCCCCCCCCCATTACTCGAATTAGTTTAGAAATGCAAATGGCAGAAACCCGGTTCAAGTGAAAGACAAGACTAAAAGAGATGTAAATAGGCTTGAACCCTGGGGTGAAAGGAAAAAGATGGAATTTAACAAGAAGGAAGGGAAAGTTCTGGATAGGAAAAAAATGAAAGGCATAAATATAGAGTAGGGAACATTGCCTTGACAGTACCACATGTGAAACAATAATGTGATTGTTCTTGTGAATTACAAGTAAAATTTATTTATTTATTTCATTAAATTTGTATGCCGCCCAACACCCACAGGACTCCGGGTGGCTAATATCAGCCAACAGTGTAATGCAGTGCTGCCTTGGGATGCATTAACAAATATCCAGAATCTGGATCACAGAGACTAGATGCTCCATTCTACCTTGCCTTAGCCAGACCCTACTTGGGAGACTCTGTCCAGTTTGGAGCATCCCAATTCAGCAAGGACAGTAACAAATTGGAACATGTTGCCAAGTTGTATAAAGAACAGTTAAATCATCTGGGTATGTTTAGCCTACAGAAGAGATAACTGAATGGAGATGTGATCGTAGCCTTCAAATATATACTACAGAAGGAGATGAACCTATTCGTTACTAACTCAGGAGAGTGAACCAGATCCAGTGGGTTAAATCTACCAGGAAATAGGTCCAGGACAGATATAAGGAGAAAACTATCAGACAGTGGATTGTCCGCCACGGAAGTGTTAAGGTCTGATTTGCTGGATTTTTTTCAAGCAGAGCCTGGATGGTCATCAGGGATAATCTAGTTAGTAAATCCTGCAGTGAGCATGAGGTTAGTCTCTCCCTTCTAAACTGTGTAACTGTAAGAAATTAATCAAGCTTCTAGATTTATATTCATTTCTTGGCCACCTACTGTATGTAAATAGGCTTATATTTGTAGGGCTTATTCCCACTGGTTGCTTAAGTTTTGTCTATCTTCAAGAGAAATGCATAGAAAATCAGGTTTTAATAATTTAATCTTGAATGTCTTTATGTCATGTAGGCTACAAAATTTTGCTGCGAACCTTGTTCCAGTCCACCTATCAAAATCTTTTTTGTATGTGTTGGAAACATTTGCCTAATAAATGTGAAAAAAGGATAGGAAAATCCGATCAGTTGAGATACAATTAGTTTTAAAGCTCTACAAAGTTAAGTATGCAAAATCCTTTCAAACAGTGATCACTTAGCAGTACCAAAAACTAAGATAAAATTTCCCCTGATTCAGAACAGTGAATTTCTTCATCAATTATTTCTGGGTGTTTGTACAGACTATTTTCAAGATGTTATTATGTTTTCTAGTGTGCTTTTATCTGTCCATGTAGTATATTCACATTTCAACTAGAGTAATTATTTTTAAATGAATTTTTAAATGTGGAATATATAATCACTATTTCAAAAAATGAAGAAATTGGTGTTCAGCTGACTTTCTAAGGGAAACACTAGCAGTTTTATTACAGAACACAGTTGGAAGAACTATAATGTATTTGTTTTAGTATTCGGGGACTGACACTGTGCAATAATTAAAATGTTCTATTTGTAAATGGGTATTTCAAAATATACAGATAATGCAACATTTCATTGCCAAAATAATAATTGAACCATGTATAAAATTATTTTACCTATATAGTTATTAACAAAATAACTAATAAGCTGTGAAGCCTATAATGGTTTGTGATGATGATATGTGAACAAGGACATTCTAATATATTCATTTACAGAAAATATTTCTAAATCTTACAGTAATTAAACAAAAAATAGTGCTTCCTCCTATGATTTCAGGTTTGTTGAATAAAAAATATTTTTGAAAAAACTGGAATATTTTAATTAAAAATGTAGAACAAATGTCAGTAAATGAAATGAGTATATAAAAGTTATAGATCTCTTATAGGAAAGATAAGAGACGTTGATCTAAAAACCACACAGCAAACCATCAATTTAATCATTGCATTTGTGGATTAACAGTACTAAGTTTTCTCATTTAGATATTGGGACGAGAGCAGCTGAATCTTGAAAGAAGCAAAAGAGTTTCTTAAAAAAATAATTAGGCGCTTTGTTTAGTCACTTGTTAGAGGTGACAGATCATTTATCCTTTAAAGAATAAAAAAGAAAAAAAACTCAGCATTATGGTGATATGACTAGTTCCTTATTTTACTGTAATAGCACTTAGACTTGTATACCGCTTCATAGTGCTTTACAGCCCTCTCTAAGTTGTTTACAGAGTCAGCATATTGCTCCCAACAATTTGGCTCCTCGTTTTACTGACTTTGGAAGGATGGAGGGCTGAGTTAATCTTGAACTGGTAAGAATTGAACCTTGCTGGCAGAATTAGCCTGCAATACTGCATTCTATCCACTGTGCCACCATGGCTCTTTTAATATACTTATAATGTAATATACTTTATTATCTTATAAACTACTATACTATCTTATAATGTAATATATTGTAGAGCTTATCCTTGCCCAGACATAAAACAATTTCACATTTTACTATGCTTTCCCAATTTGCTGGCTGCCACTGCTTTATGGCAAGAAAATATGGAACACCAAATATAATAAAATACAATATAATAAAATATGAAGTACAATCAACTAAATCAGAAAAAATGTAACTCCCATTATAAAACAAGAGCAACTCTCACTCATTTAAAAAGAACTTGTATATTAAGGCCCATTTCTTTGATGCCAAGACATTTAAGAGTTATACTCTACACTGAGCCTCAAACACACATTGGAAATCAAGTTAACTGGTTCAGATGTATTCTGTGTCTCTAAACCCTCCAAATAATTTGCATTACAGAAAAATAATCTACATTCAAACATGACCGACTTTAGCAAGATCCAATACTTCTCCATATTAGGATGCCTATATTGAATCCTTTGAAACTAAAGGACCTTGCTAATAAATAACATTTACCCTGCCATACAGAGCACTGAACCCAGAATAGCATTCCTGAGGTAAAGTATGCAATTACGAAATAAATACTAAATTCTCCAAATGCAGGTTCTAGACCTTCATACAAATCAATACGTTTCATATCCACAGTAACTTTCCTATCTGCATTAAGTGTCAGATTGCTTGTCCTAATTATTCCAAAATTGTCTACAAGTACAGGTAGACCTCGACTTATGGCCATAATTGAGCCCAAAATTGCTGTTGATAAGTGAGTCATTTGTTAAGTGAATTTTGCCCCATTCTACCATGGATCTTAACTGAATCTCTGCAGTCGATACGTTGGTAACATGATTGTTAAGTGAATCTGGCTTCCCCATTGACTTTGGCTGTCAGAAGTTTACAAAACGTGACCCAGGGATGCTGCAATGGTCATAAGCATGAATCAGTTGGCAAGTATCTGAATTCATGATCATGGTTGTAACTGTGAAAAATGATCATAAGTCACTTTTTTCAGTGCCATTGTAACTTTGAATGGTCACTAAGTGAATTGCTGTAAGTTGAGGACTACCTGTATTATTATTTGTAATTATTTCCATAGCCTTCTTAGGAATGGAGGAAAAAAGAGTTAGACTTGTGTGTCACAAACATATTGACTACACTTTAGTCCAGGTCTTCAGAACCCTGTCTGAGTCATCATGTAAATGATAAAAGCATAAAGACAAGGCAAGTGTGAATAGCCAAGTCACACAGGGATGAACAGGAATTTGTTCAGTAATTGCTTCAGGCAACATCATCTCAGACTGGACACATAGAAACAATTGGATTCTCCTCTACTACTGCCTCAGTTACAATTCAGAAAAATACAGAAAAATTCAAAAATACAAGAGAACAGGATTATATTATCCCTTCTAGACCTCTATATTCACCATGGTGAATAGGGCACTTTCTGTCTTCGCATGAGATTAGAAATCAAAGAAGATCAGCCCATATTTCTGATGCCCTACTACACTGCCTGGACTGAAACTCTTTTCTCAGTAGTCTATGTATCAGAACAGAGCTGAAAGAGACCTTGGAGGTCTTCTAGTCCAACCCCCTGCTCAAGCAGGAAGCCCTTTGCCATTTCAGATAGGTCCACTCTTTTCTTAAAAACTTACAGTGATGAAGCATCCACAACTTCTGAAGGCAAGCTGTTCCACTGGTTAATTGTCCTCACTGTTAGGAAGTTTCTCCTTAATTCCAAGTTGCTTCTCTCCTTGATTAGTTTCCATCCATCGTTTCTTGTCTTGCCTTCTGGTTCTTTGGAAAATAAGTTGACCCCTCTTCTTTGTGGCAGCTCTTCAAATACTGGAATACTGCTATCGTGCTACCCTAGTACTTTTTTTCTCTAGACTGGCCAAACCCAATTCACATGTTTTGTCTCCTGGAAATAATCATGATAATCTGGCAGGAATCGTGCTGCAGACAGCGTTATTTTTATTAAAAGCTTTATGAAACTATCATCTGTGGAAGAGTTGAGTCCTAACTATTAACATCTTTCTGTCTACTCAGTCATGGTATATGAATTTCCCAGAGGAGACAGAAGATCTACAAACTGCTTATTGTTCAGATAGTCAAAGGAGAAGAAAATCTTTGTCATGTACTTTTAATAGCAGCCAGAAATGCAGAAATTAATAAGATAAAAGATCCAGATAGCTATTTAAGCCTGATCATATTCACTTGCAGCAATTCCTCTTTTAAATAAATTTATGTCATTTTAGAGTGTATCCTCTAGAACACAGATGTCAAACACAAAGTGTGCAATGTGGTCAGATCTGGGCCACAGGGCCATCCTGGAAAATGAAAGGGGCCGGGCAGTGCCACTTTGGCCCAGACTACCCAGTGCAAAGAGGAAGCATGCAAGCAATTTGGGGAGTGGTGTCAAGCTGGCCATGCCCATCCAGTCGGCCACACCCATTCAGCCCACCGACATCAACCACAGACCTGATGCAGCCCTCAATGAAATTGTGTTTAACACCCTTGCTCTAGAAAATATAATAAAAATCTGGGTGACAGAATATTATGTAATCAAATCACCAATCACCATTTCAGCAAATTTGATATACCACAGTGGCTCAGGTACAATAAAGATACAATAATGGATGTTTGAGAATAACAACTAAAACCAGCAATTAGAGAAACTGAGGAATGCTTGGAAGCCAGGGAGCAACTTAATGGGCAATGATCATAGTATATAAACAGAACCACCATAGTATAAAGAGAATCTCAGTAGTTAGAGGAGTTATGGATACCACCTGGTGGAATTCTGTTTCTTTTTCTTTCCCAACCCATTTTCAAAGAGAGCAGAGCTCGCCTCCTAATCCAATCCTTCTACTAAGCCAGGGGTGTCAAACTCATGTCATCATGGCAGTGTCATGTGACGTATCAGGACTTTCCCGCCCTTTGCTAAACCCGGCAGGGGCAGGGCCAGCACGTGACGCATCCGACCCGTGGGCCACAAGTTTGACACTTGTACTTTTCTTAAGGTCTTAAGGTCTTGCAAAGTTCTACAATATGCATCATTGGTGTTTGGAAACACATTTTAAAAAGTCACTTCCAAACAAATGAAGAGAAACAATGAGAGGAAGGAGAAAGAAAAATAGGTTTCACCAAAACTTATGGTAAAATTTATTTTTCTGGAGCAACATAGCCAAATTAATTCTGTTAAGCAGCGCTTAAACCTTTACAGTCTGATTAGCAAAGTAGCAATTACTAAAACAGAAGGTCTTATTTCAAGGTAGCTTTTCTGAATTCAAATTATAAACACCTGGAACTTCAACTGCAAAATGCTTTTAATAATGTCCTTTACATTCCACGATTTGAATGCTCATGCTGTGCAGTTGTTGTTTTTATTTATTTTAAGGAAGCTATTCAAAGCACTGAAATTGCACAGAGCCAACTTCTCAGCTGGTGTCGGACAACTATCTTGCAACCTTGGCAAAAAAAGAGACAATGATTTACACCAAACAAAATCTGGCTCTGTTATATAAAAAAACAAGAAAACAAAAGCCAGGAAATGAACACAATGTACTTATTGGCTTGGACTAATGATAACTTTCCAAACAAACTGATCTCAGTTAGCACCAGATAATCTAAATCTGTAAATGTTGAATGTCACATAAGACTTGCACCCTGTTATTATTCAGTCAGTCAATTGACAGATGATCTTATCATACAGTTCCAAAGACACTTACATGGTTTTATTACAGGGTACTTAGTGTTGTGACCCATTAATATAGTTAATTAGTCAGAGTCAGAGTCTAAGTATATGTCATCAGTTCACTGGTGAATCATCACAATGAAACAAGCTATCCCAAGCACACTTCCCTAAGTCAGTGCCGAATTTATCCGATGCAATAGATTTGTGAAAGGACCATAGCTATAAATCTCTTTCTTTGTCCCTTCATGAAGGTTGCTTTGAAAAACGAACTTTCTTTTTCTAAATAATATTGGGATGAATCCTTATAATTAAAAAAAAAAGACTTTAAAACTACTACTTCATATATCATTTTAATGAAGTTTTTTTTTTACAAAGTTAAAATCGACAAGAAAGAGAAAAATACATAAAAAGAAAAATAGGAAATTTGGATGAAAAATGGATGAAAAGAAAAAAGAAAAAAATGCTTTAAGAAGTGCCTTCTGATCTTTTTTGCAGCAGCTACAAACATAGGTAATGCCCATAGTCGCACAGGTAAGATAGGCAGTGTAAAATTTGAGAAATAAGCAAAGAAATAATTCATGTTGTTTCCCCTTTTCCAAATTACATATAGGTAGTCCTCATCTTACAACTGCAATAGACTCAGAATTTCAATCATAAGTCATCATGGTTACAAATGGAAGCATCCATATGACCAGTCTCAATTTTACAACTGTTTTTGTGGTGGTCATTAAGGAAATATGATAGACGTTAAACAATGTATTTCTATGGAATTTTTTTTTGCTAGAAACCAGTTGAAAAGGTTGGAAACTGGCAAAAAAATGCCATTAATTGTGGTCATGTACTGTAACACCAGAATACCACAATCAGCCATAAAGGTGAGCTGGTTGCTAAGTGCCCAAAATACAGTCATGTGACCATGGATGTGTGTGCAGCCATTGGAACTCCAGAACTAGATCATAAGTAGCTTGGTCTATCCCAACTTTGAATGGCTGCTAAGAGACCAGTTGTTAAGCAAGGATTACCTCTAACATAGTTCCCTTCTCATATATAGTACTTAACACCACTCATACAGTAAATGAGCTGCAGGCTGCTTAGGTGCCATAGAAGATGGCAGGTGGAGCTGATAGAATAACAGCTTCCTTGTTGAGCAATTTATATTTTATTTGCTTTGCTTGTTTTTACAAATAGCCCAGCTACACATTTTATTTTATTTAATCAGCACATTCTCTAAACATCAAGTCCCTAAAACATTCTAAAGGCTTCCGATACAATACATGGACACCAAAGCAATGAAGAAGAACAAGAAATACAACAGGTCAAATTCAAGTTCATAAGGTAAAAGTACCCCTCGCACATACATGCTAGTCGGTTCCTGACTCTAGGGGGCGGTACTTATCTCCATTTCAAAGCTGAAGAGCCAGCGCTGTCTGAAGGCGTCTCCATGGTCATGTGGCCAGCATGACTAAATGCTGAAGGTGCACGGAACACTGTTACCTTCCCACCAAAGGTGGTCCCTATTTTTCTACTTGCATTTTTACATGCTTTTGAACTGCTA